>JAVJIF010011796.1:0-140714 GCA_038442645.1 Agave tequilana | reverse complement strand
AATATTTTATCATATTTTGTGATGACTTGTACTTGTACTTTTATGTTTGGCATATGTATGGATACCACGCTTAGTCGTGTACTCTGATTCTTGTTGTTCTTATTGCTTAGCGTATATGCGTGGGGGCATTTCCTGACCTACGTATATACGTCGCAGTGACGTCTCCGTATCCGTGGGATCGGGGAGCGTACAATATTATTTTAATATTTCAGATTTTTCAGAATTTTCTGAAATTTTTCTGGATTAGTTTGGGAAAATCTCCGTAGGGGTGTCGACCGATACCGATAAACAGCTCTACGATTTTAATTCACAATTAGAGTTGCATTTTGAGAATTTGCTTTTCATATTGTGTCTTAAACTTATATTTTCTACATTACGATATTTTTGGAGATTTTTCTAATTTATGAAAAATCCGGCCAAACCGGTATCGCCTAGTATCGGTGATACACTCCAAGATATTAACTTGCAAACCGAACAAGATTTCTTGAATCTGATTTCATATTGCTTCTCCACATAATATTCTTTATTTTACAAAATTTTTGAAAACTGTTCGGGACTAGTCAAATTTTGGACCGAATTAAATAATATTAAATTAAACAATTAAACCCTTTTCTCTCTTTTTCTTTCCCCTTCTTCCCTTTCTGGATTTTTCTTTCCTTCGCCTTTCCTCCACCGCCATTCCACTCTCTTCCTCTAAATCTCTCTCCAGAGCCTCTCTCTCTAAAACTCTCTCTTAAAATTCTCTCTCCCTCCCCCTTTCTGTATTTCTCTTTTCTTCTTTTCTTCTCTCTCTAAATCTTCCCCTCTCACTCCCTCTCTCCTCTCTCACATCCACGTCAGGGCCAGGGGCTCCGCTGCCCACCCGTCACCTTCAAGCCCGGCGTCGCCGGCCGCAGCCGGCCGATCCCGGGCAAACCCACTCCTCCTCATCTTCTTTTCTTCTCTCTTCCTCTTCTTTTCTTCTTCTCCTTTTCTGTAAAATCCTCTCTCCCTCTCCCGCTCTCTCTCTCCCATTCTTTCTCTCTCACTCCTCTTCTCCCTCCCTTTTGCCGCCGGCCTGGGCCGCGGCGGGCGCCATCGGCCATTCCAGCTGGCCGGGTCGACTAGTGGGCGACAACATCAGTGACAGCCGCTATTTTGCTAGCTATTGTTCGGTTTAGGTATGACCAAAACCCATTAACCCTATTGGGTTGATTTTGAAACCCATAAACCCAATTACCCTATTACATAAGTTATGAGTTTGGGTATTGGAGCCAAACCCAACCCATTTGCCACCCATACCAGCATCC
Source organism: Agave tequilana (assembly GCA_038442645.1). Lineage (NCBI taxonomy): Eukaryota > Viridiplantae > Streptophyta > Magnoliopsida > Asparagales > Asparagaceae > Agave > Agave tequilana. The sequence goes on along the minus strand of JAVJIF010011796.1, from coordinate 139,425 downwards.
AAATTAAATAAAGGTAAAAACTTACCCCTCAGAAAACCCCCCTGTTCATATATCCCATTTGCATTTTAATATATGTATTACATATTTAACCGTTTATGGGGTTTCTAGTATTTGCGATATCTGAAACATCGGACTCCGAATTGGACGATTCTGGAGCCGTTGCGATCGTGAAAAGAGAGCTACCTTCCCATGGCCAGTTTGTAAGTGTTTTATTTTATAAATTCTATTTATTGTGTTTAATGAAATTGGTTATTACTTTATTTATAAAGCTTGATTTAAATATTGTTTAATGTAATTAGAAACATACATAATTATTCATTAAACATAAGCGATAATATAATCATAATTTAGTTTAGTCTTGATTTATTATTAAATAGATAAAATGTCTTCAAGAGTAATAAGTTAAAAATTTTAATAACTAAATTAGCCAATAAATGGATAATTAAAAATAGAGAATTATATATAATAATAATGTGTGATATCTATCCTATTGTCATCACTATTATAATCATTATGATAAAGAAGATGGCTGACACTCGATAATGTAGTATAGCTACTGTTATCACACCACTAACAACAGTGAAACACTACCTTTGTATTTCTAATACACGCATTCCAGTTACACGGATACTCTAGGGCACGGGATAGGGGACACTGACAGTGCACATAGATATCTGTTTTGCTGAACACTATTATTGTATGTACTTGTGGACATATCACACATATCCTGTAGTGCACCGATATTATTATTTTAATCATATCTCCCTATTACACAGATACTATTATACATGACACCAGGTATGTCTTCTTCATACTTCACTGATACATAGATACAACATATCAATGGATATTGTCAGTGCACATATTTGTATCATCATTACATGGATGCTCGGTACACAGTTATATCATGTTCACACATCACTGTTACATATATTCACCGGTATACATGCATTGCTTGCTTCTATCTTCTTGTCTTATGGATCACCGTTCATATTACATGTATTATGTTGCATGTATATTCCTGTATTCCTGCTACATGATTGTCTCCCGTTACTGATATTGGTATCCCGTTACTGGATACGTGAGCTGTTTATATGCGATATGTGGAACTAAAGTGCCACGTGGATCCAAGCCACCGGGGACTACGTCTAGAATCCCCACATCTATTTTTCCCATTCCCGTTATCCTGTTTTATGCTATCAACAGAGCTCCGGTCCTGTTATCATGTTACATGTACCATACATTATACTTGTTCTTGCTACGCTGTGTACTTAAATATAATAAAGATAACTGGGGATGGGGGAGACTTGACGGTTGATTAGATGTTATCAGATGGATGTATTAGATATACATTGTAATTCCCAGTACAGGGATGGTAGTGCTGGCTACCAATTATATATGCTCCATGAGCTCTTATTTCCCGTTTCTTGCTCCCCTCTTAGCGGAGGGTCCGGTCTCAGCAGTCAGGGGTCTGTTTAAGGCCGTGATCCTAGGTATGCACGGGATACACCTACCTGATAAGAGCTCCTTGACCATTGGGTTTCCAATTAACATAATAAAATAATATAAACAATAAAGATGACAGGAATACTTATTATTGGTCACTCTCTCGTTTGAATAATGGACCGTATGCCATGTCTAGAAGGGTTCGACTGGAGTGCGGGCTCCAGTATGAACTGCTAGTGGTATGAGACACTGGAAGAGACTGATTAAAATACAAGTGGTACTGATTGTTATTATTATATAAATAACATGACTTACCTGATACATGTATACTATTGTTTTAGTTGTACTTGTTACTGTTCCTGATAATTTATTCACTATCATATTACATGTATACTTTGTTACATTATCTGGTCCATGTTACACTTTCTGTTATGGCACACTACTCTGCAATCATGTATTGTTCTGTTCCATATATTCTTCGTGCACACACCATACTTGTACACTCATGACACTATAGCAAGATTATTCATGTTGTCCACAACAGTCAGTTACAATTATTATTAGTGTAAACATAATATGTTAAACAACTAAGACTTGATACATGATAATTAAACATGTATTATCCGTAGTGTGTAAGTAAAAATGTTGTATCTTTTATTTATACTCTTGATATGTCTTATATATTATCGTGATTGTACTACTGTAGTATATATTACTGTCTCCTTTATTTTATCACTCACTAGGTCACTTCTGATGACCCTGAGTTTGCGTGCCCAGGTCGGAGATCTCGGATATCGTATTGTCAGATATTTTTATTGGATTCACATAGGATTCGTCATCATATAATTCATAGATATTTTTATAATTTAGTCTTTAGGTTCTTGTTTTTTCATATTTCTATATCTATCATGATCACTAACCCCTTTCTGCAGGTATTCTTGTACTTATTCAATGCTGAAACTCTTGTATATATGGAGGTTAGTTCCTATACTGAGGCTTAGCGTACGTACGTGAGGATATCTCCGCCCTGCGTATGTACTCGCCATAACGTCCCTGTACCTATGGGATCAGAGCGTTACAATATCAGATAAAAAAAGTTATGATTTGGTACCCATATTTTCTAAATCATATAAAGTTAGTTCTTTTGATCCAATCATGAGCATTTGAAACATTAATGTGATCATAGCAAAACTTAGCTAAGTTACCTTTCGACCACAATAAGTGCAAGTATAAATTTTACCATATATAAATGCATGATGTGTATGTGAAACATGATGCTTATTAAGTGTGACATGTCTATCATGATGTGTGTGAGCATGTTGTGCTTCATGAGTGTGGGTTTGAGCATATGTAGCATGAGAAACATGAACATGTTTTCTTGGAGTGTCTCTTAGGAAAGATGGCCTATAAATTAGCCTTATTAAACTCACATTTTTTTAAAATATTTTCTGAAGTATTAATTTTAGTTTTTAAAGTAGAAATCTCATTTACATCAATTAAAAAAAAATTTCTTTACAAGAAATTTTATATGCATCAAAATTTTTTTGTGTAAGTGTAGAAGACAAAACCTCTTTTTCTTTTGAAAGAACAACAACTTGATTTTGAAGAGTTTTATTTTTTTCATTTTCAAATATTTCTTCTTAAAAAAATCATAGTTATGAGAAAGTTTTTCAAAAGTTTCACCCAATTCATCCATTGTTAATTCATAATCATTTAAGGATGGTTCGGATGTTATCTTGGGTGTGTTGTTATTAGCCATGAAACACACATTTACTGTGTCCGCCTCTTCTTTTGATTCACTTTTGAATCCCATGTTGCTTTGAGAGCTTTCTTCTTGTAAGGCTTCTTTGAGATAAATGGCTTGCTTTTATTTTTCGGGCATTCTGCAACAATAGGTCCTGGCTTCCGGCAATTGAAGCAAATGATTTTCTTGTCTTCCTTTCCTTACCATCGTCTTCTATTATTGAACTTAGCCTTGTTGTACATCCTTCTTACATTTTTAACTAGAAGGAAAAGCTTTTCAACATCTTCTACTTCTTCATCATCGTCGGAGGGAGTAGACTTGAAAGCAATCATCTTTTTTCTTTTGGGGCGTCATTTCTTCTCTAGCCTTCCTTTCCATTTAATGAGTCTTAAGATTGAAAATCACCTAGAGGGGGGGGGGGGTGAATAGGTGATAATGCTAATCTAATGAACTTAATGCGAAATTAAAAAACTAATTGCAATTAATAAGAGATGCACACTTAAACAAGCCAAGCAAATAATTATGAATGAACAATATGAATTTATTCAAGGCACAATATAGAGAGAGAGAGTAAGAGCCAAGGGATCAAGCGCAAACAACAAGATATGTTTCGAGATTCGAGTACCCAGCTCTACATCCCTGCCTTCACCCAGAAGGATTTTAAGTCCACTAGCTTGTCCACAAAGGACTCCCACAAAGGGAACCTCCACCGAGGATTTGGGGCAATAACAATTACAAGGAGTACCTAACTCCTCTCCTTACAAACACAACCTCCTCCTTGAGGCACAACTCCAAGCCAACAAACAATCACCTCACAACTTGAGGGATTAGCACAAAGCAACACAAGGATTACCTCACCACTTGAGGGATACAACCCCAATGCACAACCTCCTCAACACAATAAGGGAAAGGCACAAAGCCAAGCAAATTTTGGGGTTGGGGTTTACAACTCGGTGGTCTAAACAACAACCACAAACAATTTCTTTCCCACACAAAGATCCTATAGAATGAGATAGTAGATGTAGCTCAATTGTGGAGAAAACCAAAGGAATGGAAATCAAAAACTCAAAGAAAATCTTTGGAAAAAAGCTAGAAACCAAGATGAAGAAATTGAATCAAAATCTTTTTAAAAAAACCCTTTCTTGATTTTCCAAATCCTAACAAAAACACCAACTAGATTGTTCAACTAAAACCCAAAAACTTCTTTTGATTGCTGTGAAAACACTAGAGAGTCAGGAAAAAATAGCACCAAAAATCTTATAGAAAACAGGCCATTAATGGGGTATTTATAGCCCCCAGAAAAATATAGCCGTTGGCAGCAGAAACTGCCAAAAATGACCTACCGGTCGACCGGTCGGTTGACCGTCCAACGGTCAATTTTTGACCGTTGGCAGCTACCGGTCGACCGTGCGGTCGACCGTCCCCAGAACCAGAGAGCACGGCTCTCTGGGCGGTCGACCGTCCGGTCGACCGAAACAAACAGAGAGCAACCTGCTCTCAGTCGGTCGACTGTGCGGTCGACGGCTAAAAGGGCAGCCAGCGTGCACGTATCCGTGCACGTCGGTCGACCGCTACGGTCGACCGGCCTAGCCTGGCAGCTACAGTACTAGGAAAACTGGGTTTTTAAAGACTTAAAAAAAATTCCCCTAAAATCTCTAAAATTCTACAAAAATAGTTTTCTCATTTTATATTGAAATACAAACTTGTGTTAAAAAGTTTAACACAAATCTCAAACATTTTGAACTATTTTTGTGTTATAGAAATTTTGCCAAAAATCAAAAACTGTATTTTCTAAAAACTTGAATTTTTGAATAGAAAATACGTTTTGTCCAAAACTCATCCAAATACAAAAACATGATATTAAAACAACATTTAGGCATGATGTATATGGATATAATCCTATATACATGAAACATATATATATATATATATATATATATATATATATATATATATATATATATATATATAATATATATATATATATATATCTATATCCATGTTTTTGACTTTAATTCCAAAATATGTTTGTTAAAAATACCAAACATAAAACACATGAATAAGTAAGTCAAAACTAAGTTTGTCTAGAGTGTTGAAGCATGCATGTATATAGAACAAATCTAGTATACATTAAACCATGTAAACTTGTTTTGAATCTATCTATTCATGCAAACCAAGATCGGTTAAATCAAAACGGAAAAACTGAAAACCAATATTCAAAACATGAAACGTGTGTGTTGTGAACTTGAGCATATCATACTATTCTAATCTTTACAATTTGGATCTAAACACAAAACTAAATTAGGTACCGATGTCTTCTTGTAGAGCGCCGTCTCCAAGCTGACTCGATCCAAAACTCCTTGATCCACCGAGCAATTGCTATATATGATCTTTGACGCTCGGGCTCTTGAATCAACATGTGAAAGCTTCCAAATCATCTTGTTGAAGCTAATCACCTAATAATAACTTGATTAATAATCTGAAACTAAAATCACAAGATTATTAGTACACATAACTACATGAGTTAATCATCATCAAAACTAGAGTGGAAGGCCTCTGGGCCACAATCTCCCCCTTTTTGATGATGACAAAACTCATGGAGTTATATATGCATGGATGAAAGTTAAGCTTCAAAGAATCTCCCCTTAACTCATGCATAAAACAAATAAACATAAATATGCAATGAATGACAATGCATAATCATGCATAAACAATAAATGGCTCTAGATACCAATGAAATGTTTAAAAACAAAACATGCTCTAGATACCAATTAAAATTAAACTAAATTAAACTTAATATATGCAAAACGTAAACATGCATATATAAAACTTCTCAAATAATTCTCCCCCTTTTTGTCAGTCATCAATAAAGGGGTAAAAACCAAAACAAAACAAAATCTCTCCCCCTTTTTAATACAAAGAAACACTCATCAATAAGGGGTAAAAGCAAAACCAAATCAATAAATTTTTCTCCCCTTTGTCTAAAACAAAAACAAAACCAAATAAGGGTGATTATCAATTAAGATATCAATTAAAAATATGTCAAAGTAGCATCTTGATACCAATTTAAAGGAAACATAAAAACATTGATACCAATTATAAGAAAACAATCTTGATACCAATTGAAATTAAACATAACAAATTTTGAATTTCTAAACAAGGATTTTGATACCAATTGTAAATATTTTTCATTTTGAACATATGATACCAAATTGAAATTTTCAATCATAAAGTATGGGAGTGGAAATCAAATACCAATTGAAAGATGAAATACAAATTTTCTCCCTCTTTATGAATTACCGAATAAAAACATGCAAGGCTTGTATATGGATACCAATTGAAAACTAGTCAATTGAAACAAGATAGTCATTATAAAACAAGCTTTATCATGATCAAAATTTGTGCTCTAAGATATATGAATATAATAAGCACAAATAAAAACATATATATGTATGAAAATTAGATACCAATTGAAATTGATACTCTTTGAAGTGCAAGCATACATATACAAAAAAAATATGAGTATACAAAAATGTCAGTATTGATACCAATTGAAAGAATTTCAATGATACCAATTGAAACAACAATAATGATCAAGTGCATACATCATATAACTACCACCCAACCATGTTCAAGTTAAAATGATTTTCAATATATGGCATACATGAGCATGATCTCCCATCCAACCACCCATGGAAGGTAGGGGTTTTCAAATTAGGTTTGAAAATAAGGTACGTTTGAAAATCTCTACCATAAGAAGAATACGAACTAGTTAAATGGGAAATCTTGTTAACTAGTACGAAATCCTTCAAGAAAGGAATAAAACAAAATTATTTTTCATGAAATGCATGTAATTCACATGATCACTAAACACTCAAAATCCATAAAGCCCATACACAGTCTCATGAAAACAAATCATGAGTAAACTAATAAAGTGAGTGAACAAGTGTTATGTGACACATATCAACATGAAAATATTCAATTAAGCTCAATTAAGATATTCCTTAAAACATGAAACATGAGAATCTAAAATTTTCAATAAAACTAATTATACTTCAAGGCATATGTATGTTTTGACAATACAAAAAGTATACATACATATCCCTAAACACTATTTGAGTCCATAGTAAAGATTTGCATGAAAAGCAAATGACTCAAGGGTATACATGTATATCTTAAAGTTCGGCAAAATAAATATATACATGAAGTGAAAACACATGATCATAAAACAATGTCCAAAATAGGGAATACAAGTTAGAATGCATGAATCATCAAAACTAGACTATACTAGCACATCTAATGGGTACAAATAAGCATCCAAGCACAAATATATAAAGATTTATTTGTGTCCCACTATATGTACAAGTATAAATTCTAGTCTTAATGAAAACTAACATCTAAACAAGTAATCAATTCATTAAGCATAAAACGGGATATAAATCAACATGAAAATCATAAACATGATCATTATGTAAATTCACATGCTATTAGAATCATGATATACATAATACCTAAACAAATGGTGAGAACACAACATATGAGTCCATATAAACCTGGGTGATCTCAAAAGCTATGCATGCATGTCAATGATCTAGGAATCATGGCATTTAACATAATAAACTCTAAACATCAAAATATGAGATATCAAAACAAGAATCATAAACACATATGATCATCATGTGTAAGCATGTGCATTAGATCTAGGGCATACATATTAGTTTAAAAATAAAGTGAGAACACAAAGATAGGTCCATGGGTGTCTCAAATAACTAAACATGTATATCACTAATCTAAATCACATGGCACAGTCATAATGAGCTTTAAAACATGACATGCTATAAATTAATGATGTGAAAGCACGTAAATAAAATGGGAGTTAGAGATCAATACCAAAACCGATGAAGGCACCTCTCTAGTTCTCCAAACCAATGGTGGTCCTCCTCCACCAAACTTCCCTTGAAAGTGATGCATCCAAATTTGTTTTTAATCACGGAACGCATTCACTTCAAGGCACCGCTACTCTCACGTGATGCGAGAGCCCACACCCACATCAAAAATTTTAGGGGTGGTCTTTGGTACCCATTTTCTTTTGGGTCCATAGGGGTTAGTATCTCTCCTAACCCAAACAAGATTATTTGCTAAATTTTCAATATGTAAACGATCATAGCAAAATCTAGCAAGGTGGCCTTTTCGACCACAATGTGTACAAGTGTACACATGAGCATACATGTGATGGTGGTGACCGTGGGAAGCATGTGTATGCCGTGGAGAGTGTGCATGCAAAGATGGAGCTTGTTTCTTACGAATCAAGGTTTCCAAGCGTGTATGATTCAAAGCACATTGGCGCAAAGTGGAGCCCAAACAATCAACACTTTTCTTCAAAACATTTATATCATTTTCAATAGTTGAAGATAAAGTGGAGCATGCAAAAGGTGTGCTAGAAGAAGCTACACTAGTATGGCACACATGAGAATCAATATCAATTTTCAAAGATTCATTTTTCTTTAAAATTAAATCCAATTCTTTGTAATGAAATCAATTTCATTTTTCAAAACAATGTTATCTTTTAAAACAAAATCTAATTTTGAAGATAAAACCTCATTGTTTTTCACAACATCATTACAATCATTTTTGCTTTTCAAAACATCAATCTCTTTTAGGGCAAAGTCTAGTTGAGATCTTAGTGAGTCACGTTCACTAGTAATCTCTTCCTTTTCTTGCAAAACCGATTCAAAAGTTGAGCACAAATCCTTCATTTCTTCTTTTAATTCAAAATGATTCTTTTTCAAAAGGTCATGTTTTTCCACAAAATTTTCAAGCTTTTGAGTAAGTTCCATATTTAAAGTTTGAACTTCAAAACAACCATGGCAATAGGAACTAGAGCTATCATCTAGTTGAGAATCCGATTGAACCTCAAGGGAGTCTTTCCCTTGGACCATGAGGCAATGCTCGTCGGACTTGTCTCTCCTAGATCTCCTCAACTTGTTGATGATCCTTGGAAGCTCGGGAGATGTCAATATGCTCCAAACTGTAAAAGCCGAATCATAATGATCAAACACATGTAAAAGATCTTCATTAAGAGATGCTCTAAGTGTCTTAAGTGCTAATGCATTGGCCTTCTTATGCTTGCTAGCATTTGGGTAGGATTCTTGAGTAGTGGCTTGATAAACTAGATGTCCTAGGGTTTTCAAATGACTACTCATATTGGCCTTCCAAACATCAAGTCTAAAAAAGTCAAACATAGGAGGGCTATCCATGAGTGCAAACTAAATGTGTGCAAATGAAAAATGCAAATGAAGATTAGCAAACCAATATCTCACTCCTAGGTGGTTAAACCTAAATATCAGGAGCGGAGGCTCTGATACCAATTGAAAATCACCTAGAGGGGGGTGAATAGGTAATAATGATAATCTAATGAACTTAATGCGGAATTAAAAAATAAATTGCAATTAACAAGAGATGCACACTCAAACAAGCCAAGCAAATAATTATGAATGAACAATATGAATTTATGCAAGGCACAATATAGAGAGAGAGTAAGAGCCAAGGGATCAAACGCAAATAACAAGATATGTTTCGAGCTTCGAGCACCCAGCTCTACATCCCGCCTTCACCCAGAAGGATTTTAAGTCCACTAGCTTGTCCACAAAGGACTCCCACAAAGAGAGCCTCCACCGAAGATTTGGGGCAATAACAATTACAAGGAGTACCCAACTCCTCTCCTTACAAACACAACCTCCTCCTTGAGGCACAACTCCAAGCCAACAAACAATCACCTCACAATTTGAGGGATTAGCACAAAACAACACAAGAATCACCTCACCACTTGAGGGATACAACCCAAATGCACAACCTCCTCAACACAATGAGGGAACGACACAAAGCCAAGCAAATTTTGGGGTTTACAACTTGGTGGTCTAAACAACAACCACAAACAATTTCTTTCCACACAAAGATCCTATAGAATGAGATAGTAGATGTAGCTCAAGTGTGGAGAAAACCAAAGGAATGGAAATCAAAAACTCAAAGAAAATCTTTGAGAAAAAGCTAGAAATCAAGATGAAGAAATTGAATCAAAATCTTTTCCCAAAAACCCTTTCTTGATTTTCCAAATCCTAGCAAAAACACCAAATAGATTGTTCAACTAAAGCCCAAAAACTTCGTTTAATTGCTGTGAAAACACTAGAGAGTCAGGAAAAATTAGCACAAAAAATCTTATAGAAAACAGGCCATTAATGGGGTATTTATAGCCCCCAGAAAAATATAGCCGTTGGCAGCAGAAACTGCCAAAAATGACCTACCGATCGACCGGTCGGTCGACTGTCCAACGGTCAATTTTTGACTGTTGGCAGCTACCGGTCGACCGTGCGGTCGACCGTCCCTAGAACCAGAGAGCAACGGCTCTCTGGGCGGTCGACCGTCCGGTCGACCGAAACAAACAGAGAGCAACCTGCTCTCAGTCGGTCGACCGTGCGGTCGACCGGCTAAAGGGCAGCCAGCGTGTACGTATCCGTGCACGTCGGTCGACCGCTACGGTCGACCGGCCTAGCCTGGCAGCTACAGTACTGGGAAAAACTGGGTTTTTAAAGACTTAAAAAAATTCCCCTAAAATCTCTAAAATTCGACAAAAATAGTTTTTTCATTTTATATTGAAATACAAACTTGTGTTAAAAAGTTTAACACAAATCTCAAACATTTTGAACTATTTTTGTGTTATAGAAATTTTGCCAAAAACCAAAAACTGTATTTTTTAAAAACTTAGATTTTTGAATAGAAAATACGTTTTGTCTAAAACTCATCCAAATACAAAAACATGATATTAAAACAACATTTAGGCATGATGTATATGGATATAATCCTATATACATGAAACATATATATATATATATATATATATATATATATATATATATATATATATATATATATATATATATATATATATATATATATATATATATATATATATATATATATATATATATATATATATATATATATATCCATGTTTTTGACTTTAATTCCAAAATATGTTTTGTTAAAAATACCAAAACATAAAACACATGAATAAGTAAGTCAAAACTAAGTTTGTCTAGAGTGTTGAAGCATGTATGTATATAGAACAAATCTAATATACATTAAACCATGTAAACTTTTGAATCTATCTATTTATGCAAACCAAGATCGGTTAAACCAAAAACGGAAAAACCGAAAACCAATATTCAAAACATGAAACGTGTGTGTTGTGAACTTGAGCATATCATACTATTCTAATCTTTACAATTTGGATCTAAACACAAAACTAAAATAGGTACCGATGTCTTCTTATAGAGCGCCGTCTCCAAGCCGACTCGATTCAAAACTCCTTGATCCACCGAGCAATTGGTATATATGATCTTTGACGCTCGGGCTCTTGAATCAACGTGTGAAAGCTTTCAAATCATCTTGTTGAAGCTAATCACCTACTAATAACTTGATTAATGATCTGAAACTAAAATCACAAGATTATTAGTACACATAACTACATGAGTTAATCATCATCAAAACTAGAGTGGAAGGCCTCTGGGCCAACAAAGATTGCCGATAAAATTTATGAGTTCCATCTCTTTCTTATCATTTAGCTCTTTAATGTTGTAGTCTTGACCTCCCATGATGGTGGTAGAACACGAATAGCCTTCCTCACCTTTTGGTCATTATCAATAGCATCACCTAGAGAAGTAAGACCATTAGTGATTTTAGTAAACTTTATAACCATGTCATCTATTGAATCATTTTCATACATGGTAAAATTCTCATATTGGGAACATAAAAGATCAAGCTTAACTCTCTTGACTTGTGATGTCCCCTCGTGTATGACCACTAAGTTTGTCCAAATCTCATAGGCGAATTTGTAATGAATGACCCTAGCTATATCATCATCATTCAAGGCTTGAAGTAATGCATAGTGTGCTTTTACATTAGCATCAAATTCCTTGGTAGCAATATCAGACCATGTGTCTTCATCACTACTGGGTACACTAAAAATCTTGGTCACAATTTTGCTACACGGCTTTCTAGAGATTGCCAAAGCACAGTCATCTTAACCTTCCATATGGGAAATTAAGGCCATCAAACTTAGGAGGGGTCTTAATTCCTTCGACTATTTTTACTATTGTAGATAGTAAATGAAAATGTGAATGAAGTGATTTGTAAATAGGATCTATTTAAGGTGGTTAAGTCAAACTCTAAAAACCAAAGTTCTGATACCAATTGAGATACATCTAGAGAGGGGGTGAATAGGTGTAATGCTAATCAAATGCTAAATAACAACTAATTATGATGAATGATGCAAACCGGTCACTTAAAATAAGAATTGATGCCGAATTCCCCATGAAGAGATCTGAACTTCTCCTCGCGATCCTCTAGATTAAGAGTTAAGGTGCTCAATTGCTTTCTTGTTGAGATGAGTAAAGACTGACAAATATGAATGAATAAGATGCAAGCAAATGAAATAGAAGTAATAAAGATAGAGACAAGCAATCACAAATACGAAAGATTTGTTTTGAAGTTCGAACTACTGCTTTACGTCCTCGCCTTCATCACTGTGAAGAATTTCACTATCCACTATAGGATCTTCCACAAAGGATTCTTACAATAAGAAATTACAAAAATTCAGAGTACACAACTCCACAACTCAATCCTCTGCACAAGAGGCAGTAGAAAGCTAATTGTGTTTTTACAAAACTCTTAGAGATCTAGAGACCACAAGCATTTTCTTCTTTACAACTTTCTATAAATAGATATAAATATAAGCTCAAGGAGTATGTGAGAGTAAAATTCAGTAGAGAGAATTCACTGTAAAACCAATTTAAAAGCTTTGGAACTAAAAGAACTTGAAATACTAGAAAAAGTTTAAAGAATTTTTCTCTTGAAGCAAACTTGATTTTCAAAATGTATTTTTGTTGTTATGAAAATATAATCCCAATGACCCTTTATATAGGCAATAGGAAAACTCTTTTAGTATAGTTTATCATAAAGGGAATAATTTGACTTATAGAAGTACAAAAACACACATTTAAAATTTGAGGAGAAAATAGATTTTTTGAAAAGGAGTCGTTATAGGCTGATGATAGGGCTATGGTCGACCGACCAGTCGACTGGCTGTTCATCATAGAACTAGCCATTAGGCACGGTCGACCACTCAGTCGACTGACTCAATTCAAAAAATATTTTCTTAAAGTGACCGGTTGACCACTCGGTAGACCCGCCTCGATCGAGACCAAGGTGCCGGTCGGTCGATCTCTTGGTCGACCGTAGGATTAACGATCGACTGGTCAGTCGATCGACTAGGTGCACAATGTGCACAACCTTATGCCAGAAGGGCAGTCGACTGTTCTGGCCTGTACTAGGCTACAGTCGACCGACCTAGGCCAAAACAGAGATTTTCAGAATATTTTGAGAAGCAAACTATTTTTGTAAATATTTTGTATTGGTTTTGAAAGTAAATGGCTATGTATGAGCAATGAAATACATGTTATAAATAAGATATGAAATTTGGAAAATTTTGAAACATGTATCATGCAAAACACCAATACCGAAAAAACTTTATATTTTAGAAAACGTGTATTTTTTTGTGTGTGACTTCTTGAGCTTCAAAATTTATATTTTACCCTTTAACATACTGTCTTCTTACAACGTTCTTTAGTGACTACAAGTGACTTCAAGCGAGCTTCTCTAATAACAATGCTTCTCCAATAGCAATGTCAATCCCATACTTGAATACCCCTGAGTCTTCAAGACCTTCCTTTAGAGGAAGAAAACCTTTTGAAACACTACTTGATTAGTACTAAATAACTATATATGCGTTATTGTCATCAAAATAAGAAATTGGTGATTGTAACCTTGGGTCAACACTCTGGAATTTCTCTGCCTATTTTCCCTTTATGTATAGACTCTTCTGGAATCTCTGGAGTTAATTTCGATTTTTTGTGTATTCTTCTTTTTAATTCTCGTTGTCAACCATTTTTCAATATTTTCCTTAAAAACTGCTCTTGACTTCAAACTTTCAAAAGTTATAAACTAAAACTACCAATGCAGCTTTAAAATGGCAAAAATAGACATAAAACGATGTAAAATATTCATGCAATATGACATTTATCAACCACAACAACTCACTTATTCATGTGACTTGACTTTGTATTGTAGTTCTCTAGTCCATGATGGGACGACTTGAGCTAGACACCATGTTATTGTCTGAACCTCAATAATAATTTCATGATTTTCATATTTATTTGCTTGTGCTTGCATGCTGAGCCACGTCTCTATGATCCGATACATGTGTGTTTGCCTATGCACGCCACTTGGTTTCATTTTACGTACTCGTTGGGTTTCTTTCCGCAACCCCTGGACCTGCATGTCCAGATCTCGGAGCTTGGATCGTAATGACCCTTCCGTAGAAATTCTTTGCGCAGCGAAAGCATGGTGATCAACGGTAGATTATCTTTGGTCTGTCTATCTTGACTAGCTCTCGAGATTCCCTTTGCAGCTGATGAACATCTTTCAGCTTTTATAATTTATAAATTACTTTGTAAATCATGCTCTTGTACCTTCTTGTGATGTAATCTTTATATAAAATTGAATCACACTCTGTAGTAACTATGTACTTGTACTTTTATGTTGGAATGCATATCACTATCGTACTTTCATACTCTGATTCTTGCCTGTACTGAAACTTAGTGTACGTATTTAAAGGTATTTTCGCCTTGCGTATGTACATCGTAGTAACGTCCCTGTACCTGCGAGACTGGGGTGTTACAATCGCTTTTCGCAGCGATCCCCAAGAACTACTCCAAGAGCGAGGCAGCGAAATCTGACTAGACGAATTCCTGCAAACACATTAGAAGGAGAAAGCAACATTTCTCCATTTTGGTATTCTGAGGAAGAGGATCAGGCTCTAGGGTGAGAAGTAATTCGCCATCATCCTCGACCGAAAAGCCCCCTCTTTCTTCCTCGTACGCCCTACATGGAGGGAGGGTCAAATTCTTTAGAACGATCCTCAGCTTCGAAAAAATGGGCAACTCAGAATCAAATCATTGGCTCCAATTGAAGCGTGTCAACAAGCAATCGACCCCAGCGATGGAGCCCTGTCGCGAAGATTGATGCTTTGTGAGAGGCTCATCGTGAAGACTGATATTTTATGCCAAACAAATTGCCAAGCGGTGGGAAATCGGCCACCATTCTCTCCACCTTTCCTTCACCCATCTGATGAAGAGTAGAAGATGATACATGTCGGCTCAACTAGACTTCTCAGAGGAGATGGCAGAGGCTACTTCTACACAAAGACTCAACCTATTTATAAATGGAGGAGGAGAAACAAAACCATCTCCAATTTAAATGCTCGATACCTGAAAAGCCTGATGGCATTCCGAAAATTTTGATCAACCAAAGAGGCACGATATCAACCGCCGCTTCTCCTCGATCTCAGTCATCATGGCACCAGGATCTGAAGTGAGGCTAGTTACAATTTCAAGAAGCCAGATCAATCGGCACACCAACTGTCAGCCAACAACGCAATCTCAACATAATCTAAAAGATTAGCATTAATGACCCAGATCTGCCTCTGCCCACAGGTATCAAGTCATACCTAAGGCATCGAGAAATCCTTCACCAGCTCAGCTCTCCCTCTTCTCTCTCGCAGACTCTGACAAGTAGAAGAGGGGGGCATCTGTTGTGGTAAAAAATCTGACTCACACAGGATGATGACACATGTCCAAGCAACTAAAAACCTTGTCACTCTAGAGCCACTCCAGAGACTGCTCGTTGCCTTGAGGGTGCTTCCACCCTGGGAGCTCTGATACTCTCAACCATCTCGGAGCTCCCACTTTTCGGAGACTTAAGTTTCACGCAAGAAAACTATGACAACAGATCATTCCTGATCTCTGCTTTCAGTTACACAACGACAATAGATCATCTTTGATCTCCGTTTTCAGTTACACTGCGACAATAGATGTTTCCTGATCTCCTCCAATAGTTTCGCAGTTTGATTTTCCTCCACGTTCATAATGTGAAACGTTCGTTAACTTGGGCACTTATGGAAAAAGGCAAGATTCTCTGCATGATATCCTAGCAATCAAGTGCCAAAAATCATGGCCATTACAATAAATCAACACGTGTAGATTATGCGGTTACAAAAATCGCGCCCGTACCATTCGCCCCCATGCATGCAGATCAAATTAAATATAAATGAACCTTTTCCTCCAAGAAGGAAGAAGGCTTTTTGAATATTTTCTCCTTTACAAAGAAAAAGCCCAGCACTGAGACTCTGTCATTCAATCCCTATAATTCTTGTAACCCACAGATTATAGTGGATTCTTCTCTCCTCCCCGTTGTTTTTTTTTGAATTGGATTTCACGTAAAAAATCATGTGTCTCGTTTTGTGCTGTGATTTACTCTCCCTCACACTCTTAGTTCCCATTCAGTGCTACTCGGCTGTGGTAAGGATTGAATGTCCGATCACTCGCAGCGAAAAATCTCCATCACAGGAGACCTGTAAGGCATGAATCAAAAGGTGTTGATTTCCTTAAACTCTTTACTCACAAATGAAATAATTAAAGGGGCTGAAATAGAAAACTTCAAATAAATTGTTAGATTGCAAATTCCTTGTAATTGCTAGTTATGTAAATGTTTGTGTTCCATGACAACTTTCATGGATTTTGTATTATAATAATAATAAAAAAACCGTATTATTATTATTTTTTTTTGGCATATTCATGACTCTTGTGTGTGATTATGGAAGCTCAGATGCACATTCCTTTTTGGATTCAAATGCATTCAAAGGGACAATCTCCTACAGCTCTTCTTTTTTATCTTAATGGTATTGAGATCTAGCTCATTTTCTTATTTTTGTCTTAATAGTATTGAGATCTAGCTCATTTTTATATTTTTCATATTCCAAAAAAGGTAGCGTTGAATGACCATGCATGAGTTTGCATTGTTATAGAGAGGGGAGACGCAAATATCGTATCTTTAATTTGGGACAAAGGATTGGTTTGGGCCTCGTTTTAAGGAGTTGGGCCTCATTCTCATTATCTTTTTAAGCCTTTAGGAATAATAAATATAAGCTTATGGGCTTTGGGCTCACAAAGAAAAAAATGTTTTCAATTGGGTAGTGGTATTTAATTTTTTTTGCCTTTATCAAGGATAACCAAGATGGGCCTTGGGACAACGAAGAGATGGGTCAATCTATCTTCATCCAAATTTTCCCATTTTTAAACCTCAACGGGGTTACTAATGTACGTGCCTCACTAGGGGTCCAAATGGATATGAATAATCCGCATCGTATCCGGTTTTGTATTCGATTTTTGAATATGGATACCTGTATCCGATATTCATTTAGAATATGAATATGAATATGATAATGATGAAAACATTTGTCATATCCGAATACATATTTGAATATATCGAATATATCGGTATATGAATATAGTTCAAAAGCACAAAACCCTAGATGATTTGATATTTTGGTTATAAAAGGAAGTGTCCATGTCATTTTTATGTAGTTTTAACTTTTTTCACATAAAAAGTATTAAAATTAAGAGCAAACTCATTTTCCCTAGTTTTTCTTGTTCATATTCGCTAATATCCGACAACTATCCGAATTCGATCCGAGCCTGAATTCGTATATGACAAATACGGCTAGTGGGTTAAGATATCCGTATTCGATTCCATCGCTAAAGAAAACGAATATGAATATGAAAATACCTAAATCCGCTCTTGCACCCCTGTGTGTCACACATGAAATAAGAGATTTATTGGTTTTATAACTTCAAATGATCATCTAGTTTTAGTCAAACGGAGGAAAAGAGAGAGTAAAAAGTTGTTTTATTTGTTTTGTCCTTCTTTTTCTTTATTTCACGTAGTGATCTAATGTGTAGCATTATACCTTTTGTGATTACAATTTTGGACTTTAAAGATGGATTTAAAAGTGAAAGTGATCTAAAAATTAAAATTTTATAACAAGACAAAAAGAAAAGGAAAAAAAATCGAAAAAAACCATAAATAATTAGTCCAATAAGAAAAATGAAAATACAAAATATTTAGAATAATTTCTCCTTGAAGCTCTTAAAAGTTGGTAAACAAAATTAAGAAGCCAATCGATCTCCAAATCAATAGGGAAAGTGCTCATATTCCCTTTTTTATTTTCAAAAATTTAAAGCTAAGATCCATGGTTAACCTATTCAGAAATGTTTGACATTTCATTATGATCTAATACATAATAAATCTTTGGATCATTAAACCCATTTATGCTTAGGGTCTAGGAATTTAAAGATGGATTTACAAGGAGAAATTGTAACACCCCGAGCAAGAATGACTTCCCACATGGTTGTTCATCCTGAAATTGCTCTCGTTCGAGCACACTTAACATATAAAAGTATTCTAGCTCGAGCATAGTTAACTATGAAGTTTTTTTTTTTTTATGGTTCCTCTGTAAAAAATGTTCAGTCTGAAATTGTTCACAATTAGTTATAAAGTGCCTGGGTCTGAAGAAGAACTAACAAATTTAGTTCTTCTTCTCTCTCTCTCTCTTATTTTTTGACTGGTTGTTTAATTTAATCCATAATCTTAATCCTTCTTTTTCAGCCTTTGTGGTGCATGGTGTGGTGATTGAGTTCGTGACAGGCAGATCACATAAAGCACAACAAGATAAACACAAGCAGACTAATGACTCTGATGTTCGGTGGATATTCTGCTAACTCAAAGGTTTAGTCACTCATATTTTGATAACTCCCAACTCATGTAATTAGGAAACTTATGGTCTTGAAGTTGTTTCTAAAAGAATAAAGGTTGTTGATTAAGATATAGATTATTCAAGATCAAATAGTGAAGCCCAACCGCCACCAACACATATTGGACTATCTATTGTTGATGATTGAAGCTCAAGAAGTTGGATTCAGATCAACATCTACACGAAGACTTCGTTGTTTTAAGAAATAGAGTTTATGTTTTGTAAGTTTAGAAAATGTGTTAAAACCTTAGATTATAGAATTGTTAGCTCAAGTTTGATAACACACATACGTTTTATTTGATGGTTTACAGAGTTCTTCAAAAGTAATATACATATAGGAATGAGTATTTCAAAATCAAGTTTCAAAATGTTTTGATTTTGATGAAAAATCAATTTTAATATAGATTAAATCTCAAAAATGAGTTTTACCGTTTGAAATATGTAGTAGAGTTTATCCATATATATTAGAGCGTAAATTTTTTTAAAGAAACTTATTTTTTTAATTTATGAAGTTTAAATTGATTTTAAAAAAGTTTTGAAAAAAATCATATTATACTGAACCATTTTCTACTGAACCATTTTCGACTACCCAATCTATTACTATCGAAAACGGATAATCGGTGTGCATGTTTCTCTAGATAGCTCTCTACGTGCTTCTCTACACGCTTTCGATAGCGTTTTCTAGAGAGCTCTGAAAAGTTCAAAATAGACTCATTTTGACAGCTTAGCTAGTGTTATTCACTAACTGCAGAAAAGAGCTTTCAACAACTCAAGATTTGATTTTTGACAATATTTTCTAGAGAGTAAAAGTTTATTTCAGAACTGATCAATTTTTGACAGTTCTTCTTTGAAAAATTGTCCCTGTAGAAAGTGCTTTTGACGGGCAGTGTTAAACTTTCGAAAATGAATGCATTTTAAAAATATAGCTATTTGTGACCATTAACTGTTGAAAATCATGCACCTATTTTGGACAACTAGTTGATTTTTTGTCGGCTGATTTTTTAGCAAACGTTTTCAATTTGTTTAGCTAAAAATAAATTGTTTTGCAAAGTATTCTATCCAAGATTTACAACAATTTTTAGAAAGTTTGTCAGAGCGTAATCCACTTTCAATTCTTAGAGTTTTTTCTACAAATTTTCAAGCTTTCTCATCTAATCTTTCTCATTTCTCACATATACATCAATTTCAAATCTATAGCTATAGTGCTTGTAAAATTTTGAGAGTTTTATAGTGATCTACAGAGAGCACAACTCGTTTTTTGTTACTTTGATTGTATACCTCTAGTTAAGGAGGTTGTCTCTCAATTTGTAGGAGTTGAGGCTCCAAGTTGATCCAAGAGGGATCATGTTGTACGAGTTGCGACTCCAAGAGGTGATCTTATGAGATCACGATTGTAAGCGTATTTTAGTTTCGCGAACTAGTTATAGTGCTTACATCTCCATAGGAGTTGGAGATGGGGTCGTAGATCAGTAGATCGAACTTCAAAAACAAATTCAGCGGCTTTGAGTTTGCTCATTCTTGATTCTTCTTTACTCTTTACAGTTGCATTTATCTTAGTTCAATATTTGTTATATTTGTTTATAATTGCATACTTTTTGAGATTAAGTGTATTTACTGCAAATAATTCTAAAATTCCGCACAATTTGGTTAGCATCACCTTTTCACTCCCCTCACTAACCTCGGAAAGTACAGATGATTGATTGGTAAACTAATTTACTTAAGTGTCACTCTATATTACATTTATTATAGATATGTTAAGTCGATATATGCAGAGTCCATATCAGTTTCATTGGACTGCTACTTGGCGTATCTTGTGATATCTTAAAGGGGATTCAGGTAAAGAGCTATATTATCGTCCTTCATCTCATTTGGATATTGTGAGATATTCTGATGCTGATTTGGTTGCTAATCCTATTGACCGTCATTCTACTACTGGCTACTGCAATTTTATTGGAGACAATTTAGTGACATGTGAAAATCACTTAGAGGGGGGTTAATAGGTGATGTGTTGATCAAATATGAAATTAAAAACTTTACACTAATAAAAACTCAAACACACAAATGATTTTAAGAAATGAAGCCGAATTCTCAGTGAGGGTCTCTAGAACTTCTCCTCAAGATTTTTTGATTAAGAGTTGAGGTGATTTAATAGCCTTCTTGATTCGATACAAGTCTAAGCACATAAACAATATTAAACATGTGTGTGTGTGTGTGTGTGTGTGTGTGTGTGTGTGTGTGTGTGTGTGTGTGTGTGTGTGTGTGTATATATATATATATATAAGTAATAATAGCAATGCAAGATATAAATGAGAGAAAAGTTGAGAGATAGACAAACACAAATACAAACACAAGAGAGTTGTTTCGAGATTGAGCCAATTGCTTTATGTCCCAACCTTCACCTAAAAAGATTTCCACTATCTCCACGAGGACTCCACAAAGAATACAATCTCCAATTCTCTACACAAAAAGAGGCACTAAGGAATGCACAAAGCAAAACTTCTACACGAGAGGAGGGTACAAAACCAATGCACAAAGTAAATGGAAGATTACAATTCTTGGTGATCTCAAAGACTATAAGCTAAAAATCCACAATACAAGATCCAAAATGATAGATTTTCCAATAAAAGCTTAAGCTTGTGAGAAAAACAAAGATTTGAAAATAAACCTCTTATAAAACAATTGGGAAAACTTCTTTGAAGATATAGAAATTGAAGAACAAAACTTGTATTTCCCAAAAACTTGTTTTCTTTGATTTTCCAAAACTTTTCAACCCTTGAAACAAACACAAGAAAGATATGGATTTGAAGCCCAAAAACTTGTTGAAAAATTAGTTGAATAGTAGCAAATAAGCACTAGAAAACTGGTGAAGAAAATCTTAAAAAATCAGGCAAAAAATCCCTATTTATAACCTCAAACAAATATAGCCGTTGGGGTCAAATTAGGGCCAGATTTTAATTTTCGTTGGAGATTCTGGTCGACTGGGCGATCGACTGAGCCCAACACCTGAGAGCTCAGCTCTCTGGTGGTCGATAAAAACTCATAAACAAAGCGCAGTCTTCAGCGATCGACTGGTCGGTCGACCGACAGAGCAACATGCTTTAGCTAGCGGTCGACCGTGCGGTCGACCAGTCTTAATCAAAATCTTGATTTTTTTTGTTTTTGTCATGTCCCACTTCTCAAAATATATAATAGCGGGGATGCGACGAAAGTGGCGACGCATATACGTGAGAAAAATACCCAAGGTATACCCACTAAGTCTCGGTACATAGAATAAACACAATATACATGATATAAAATCAGCTAACATAGGTAGAAGAATACCTGCAAAAGGGGGTCAGTGATCGTGATAGTGATAGAAACAAGAACTAATAAGGAAATAAGAAAATAATAATAAAGATACCTATGAATAATAAAGGCGCCGAGCCTCTTATTAATATCCTGTGAAATATCAGATCCCGATATCTTGAATCTCCAACCTGAGCATGCAAACTCAGGTTTGTAAGAAAGCAAACTAGTGAGTGGTAAAATAAGGAAGCAGTAATATATACTATAATAGTATTTACACTCATGATAACATATAATACATATCTAAATAATAGTGGTACAATATAATATTGTACTAACAAGCAAGTTACAATGATATTTCATGATCAAAACAATATCTATGTCAATCGAGTAGAGTTTTATATATTTATCACCTAACATTATTTTATTATATTATCATTAAAGCATTTACAACCATTAACATATTATAATCGATAAGATACAAAATTTAGTTATATAATAATAAATCAATTTGTTTGATTAACATGAATCAAGTCTTAATTATTTATGTGTATAGTTTAAACTAGTAATAACAAAAATATGATGGTATCAGTAAAAAAGCAAAAATAATCACGCTACAGTGTTATGAGCGTACATAAATAGTGTGGCTATAGAGAATATATGAGGTTAAGTATACATGTATAGTAACATGCTGGTAAGTAATGTATCATGAAGCTTATCACTGTATAAACAAACAAGATAACATGCTACAATGTCTGTGTATATACAGGAACAATATCTCTATGGAGAATATATATAGAACCGACTATACATGTGTAATAGTGAGAGATAATATACAAGATAATCATGATGTTTAATACAATATACACGAACAAGTTATCATGCAAGGTATCACACAAGTGGTGAGCAATAAATACTATTTATACAATAATAACGATCAGTATCACCTGATATTTTAATCAATCTCTTCCAGTAAATCATACCACTGGCAGTTCATACAGGAGCCCGTACTCCACCCGAACCCATTTGATCATGGCATACGAGTACCATTATCCAAACGAGAGAGTGACCAAATATAAAGTGTTCCTTTCGTCATCATTCTTCATGCAGTTTAATTATATTAATTGGAAACTCAATGGTCAAGGAGCTCTAATTGGGCGGGTGTATCCCATACATACTCGAGATCACAGTCTTAAATAGATCCCTGACCACTAAGTCAAAACAAGTAACGGGAAACAAAAACTGGGAAGTTAACCAGCACTATCATGTTCTCTGCAGTGGGACTAATATGGATCCATGATATCCACCCATCAAGACCTAGTTGAAAGTACACCTAGAGGGGGGTGAATAGGTGTATGGCTAATCTAATGAACTAAATGCAAAAATTAAAACTTAATTGCAACTACACTTAATGCAACCAACGAGTGTAGCCGAATTCCCGGTGAAGGGCTCTGGACTAACTCCTTTTGATTCCTCTGAATAAGAGTTGAGGCGCTATATGAAGCTCTCGTGGTTAAGCACAAGTAAGGCACACACAAACAAACCAAGCATATAATGGATATATGACAATATGAATGATGCAAGGCACAAAAGTAAAGAGAGAGAGTTAAGAGTCAATGGATCAAACGCAAACAACAAGATGTGTTTCGAGGTTCGAACACCCAGCTCTACGTCCCCGCCTTTACCGAGAAGGATTTCCAATCTACTAACTTGTCTACTCTCACACAGGGAACCTCCACCGAGGATTTGGGGCAATTACAACCGGGAGCACACAACTCCTCTCTCAACCAATACAACCTCTCACTAAAGGCAACACAAACACCACCTCACACAAGAGGGGTAGGCCCTTAGCCAAACAACCACAATCCACCTCATACTTGAGGGATTCCAATACCAACTCCACCTCTCACTAGAGGGAGCTAGCCACCACTCCAAAATCAACCTCTACCCAAGAGGGATAACACAAAGTAGGAGGGTTTACAACTTGGTGATCAAAGGACCACAAACCAATTTCTTTTCCACAAAAACAATGATCCTATAGAAAGGATAGAATGATATAGCTCAAGTGTGAAAAACAAAGTGTTTTGATCAAAGAAAATCACTTGGGAAAAACACCAAATAGATATAGAATTTTTAGATCAAAAACCAATTCCCAAAAGACTATTTTCTTTGAAATAAAAACACTTTAAAACAAAATAGAGAATAGGAATTTGAACCCAAAACTTTTTATTTAAAACACTAGAAAGGATCTGGAATTTTTCACTCTAAAAATCTTAGAGAAAACCTCTCTCAAATGGGGTATATAAAGGCCCCAAGAAAAATTAGCCGTTGGGCTGTTTTTCAGCCCTGGCGGCTGTCGGTCGACCGGCCCGGTCGACCGCCAACGGTCAAATTTCTGACTGTTGGAGCCTCGGTCGACCGGCTCGGTCGACCGCAGCCTGGAACAGAGAGCAGAGCTCTCTGCCGGTCGACCGACCCGGTCGACCGGGGCTTTCCAGAAAGCAGAAGCTCTCTGGCGGTCGACCGGGTCGGTCGACCGGCCCTCCAGCCAAACAGGCGTGCACATTTTGTGCACGTCGGTCGATCGACTCGGTCGACCGACTCCTAGCTCGGTCGATCGGTCCGGTCGACCGGCAGAAGCCAGAACAAGGATTTCAGGACTTGAAAACTTAGTTTTTATTTACCTATAAAATCCCATAAAAACTCTAAAAATCCACAAAAATAGTTTCTTATATTCTCTTTGATATAAAAACATGTGTGAAAAATTTCAATACATATTTCAAACTATTTGAACCATTTTGTGTCTTACAAATTTTGCCGAAAACCAAAAACTGTATTTTCTAAAACTTGAATTTTTGAATAGAAAATTCGTTTTGTCCAAAACTCATCCAAATACAAAAACATGATACTTAAACAACTTTTAGGCATGTTGTATATAGATTTAATCCAATATACATGAAACATATATATATCTATGTTTTTGACTTAAATCCGAAAATATGTTTTGTTAAAATACAAAACTCCAAACACATGAATAGGCATATCAAAATAAGTTTGTTTAAGATATGAAGCATACATGTATATAGAACATATCTAATATACATAAAACAATGTAAACTTATTTTGATACTATCTATTCATGAAAATCAAGATTGGTTAAACCAAAACCGAAAACCAAAACATGAAACTTGTGTGTGTTGTGAACTTGAGCATACCACACTATCTAATCTTTACACATGGATCTAAAATAAAAACTAAACTATGCACCGAAGTCTTCTTGACGAACTCCGTCTTCAAGTCGACTCGATCCAAACCGTGATCCACCGAGCTTGACTCCAACGAGTGCTATATATGATCTTTGACGCTCGGGCTCTTGAATCACCATTTGAAAGCTTTCAAAACATCTTTGTTGAAGCTAATCACCTACTAATATCTTGATTAGAGATCTGAAACTAAACATCACAAGATTATTAGTAAACATAACTACATGAGTTAATCATCATCAAAACTAGAGTGGAGGCCTCTGGGCCAACAATCTCCCTCTTTTTGATGATGACAAAACTCATGGAGTTATATATGTATGGATTAAAGTTAAGCTTCAAAGAAGCTCCCCCTTAACTCATGCATAGCAATAAACAAAAATATATGCAATGAATAGTAAACATGAAAATGCATAAATATGCATAAAATAAGCTTTTGATATCAAATAAAAAAGTACTCTTGATACCAAACATCAAATAAAAACATGCTCTTGATACCAACATGAAATGCATCAACATGCATAAAAATAAGCTCTTGAATACCAAAATAAATTATTTCTTTTTCATAAACATGTTCTTGAATAATGCTCTTGATACCATAAAAAACAATACCATAAAAAAAACAAACTATGTTTCTAGATACTAGTATTCATTACTCTTGATACCAATATCAACAAAACATAAAACATGCATATAAAATAAGCATATAAACTGAAATACTTCTCCCCCTTTTTGTCAATCATGAACAAAGGGGTCTAAGAAAAGAATATATGCGATATACATTAATGAAGAGGAAGACGCTAAGTTAACTTCCCTACATATATGCATTACATGAAGAAGGGATGACAAGCCCTAACTCACATAACACATAATATGCAATGCATAAGAGGAGATGTGAAGCTCTCCCTACACACGTATATCGCATAAAGAAGAGTTGTCAAGCTCCTCAATATAAGATACACTCAATATGAATCTATATGTAGAAGAGATGTTAAGCTCCCCTTGCATATAGGTAATACACATCAAAACATTTTTAATATTTCTTATTAAAACAAAATTTTGAATTTTCTCAATAAAATAAATTTTAAGTTGTCTTAGTAATCAAATTTTAAGATACTAATATAAATTTTCATGGATACCAATTGAAAGAAATAGATCAATAGATACTAATTGAAAGTAAACAAAATCTTGATACCAATTGTGAGTAAACAAGGAAAAATATTGATACCAATTTTACCAACTGAAAGTATTTTTCTTTTTAAGCATATGATACCAAATTTAAAATCAATATTAATTTTTCAATCATTCTTCATCATAAAGTATGGGAGTGAAAAATAAAACCAATGGTAAACAAAATACCAATTGAAAGATGAAATACGAATTTTCTCCCCCTTTATGAAATACCAAATAAAATGATGCATAAGATTGTATTAGGATACCAATTGAAAACTAATCAATTGAAACATGATATGTATTAAAAATCAAGCTTAGCATAACTAAAATTTATGCTCAAGGATATAGAGATATAGTAAGCACAAATAAGACATATATATGTATGAAAAATTAGATACCAATCAAAATTGATACTATTTGAAGTGTAAGCATACATATATAAAACATATATGAGTATACAAAAATATCAATATTGATACCAATTGAAAGGATCCAATGATACCAATTGAAACAATAATAAGATCAACTGCATAACTCATATTTCCTACCACCCATTTCATGTACATGTTTAAAAAGATTTTCAATAAAGAACATACAAGGCATGGTCGCTCAACCAACCGCCCTCAATGGGTAGGGGTTTTCAAAAATAGGTTTGAAAATATAGTATGTTTGAAAAACTCTACCATGTGAAGAATACCATAACTAGTTATATGAAAAACTTGTAAACTAGTACGAAATCCTTCAAGTAAGGAATAAAACAAAATTATATTTCATGAAAAACATGTAAATCACATGATCACTAAACACTTAAAATCTATATAGCCCATACATACTCATGAAAACAAAATCATGAGAAACCAATAAGTAAAATGAGTGTACAAGTATAATGTGAGATACAAAGTCATGAAAATAGGCATTTAAGCTCGAAATTCCTTAAAAATATGAAACACAAGAAAATCATCAAAACTAGAATTCTTCATGGTATATGTATGTCATGCACAAACTAAAGAATACATAGATATCCACATATAAACGAGTCCACAAATGTATATGCATTAAGGCAAGTGGCTCAAGGGATGTATATGTATAACCAATAGTTTAGACACAATGGACATATACATGAAGCTAAACATATAGATATAAAAAAATGCATAAAAATGGGAATATAAGTCAAATGTATGAATCATCAAAACTAGACTATACTAGTACATCTGATGAGTACAAATGAGCGTTCAAGCACAAACATATAATAGTCTATTTATGGCTCACTAGTTGTACAAGTATATATCCTAGTTTTAATGAAAACTAACATCTAAACAAGTAATCAAAACATGAAGCATGGATATCAGTACAAAAACTCATATGATCATTACGACAAATGCATGTGCATTAGATCTATGATTTACATGATAGCTAAAACATAGAGAGAACACAAAATATGGGTCCATATTAAACATGGGTGTTTCAAATACTAATCATGTATGTCATAGGACTAATAAACATGGCATATGGCATACTAATCATGAAATATCAAAACATGCTAAAGTCAATGATATGAAAAGCATGTAAACAAATATGAGGAGTAAGAGACCGTTACCAAAACCGATGAGGGCAACTCTCCATGTCTCCAAAACAAGGTGGTCCTCCCACCAAAACTCCCCTTGAAAGTGATGCATCCAAATTTTCCTCTTTAAGCTCGGAACGCATCCACCTCAAGGCACCATCGCTCTCACGTCATGCGAGAGCCCACACCTACATCAAATACAATAGGGGTGGTCTTTGGTACCCACACTCTTTTGGGTCCATGGGGGTTAGTTCCTTTCCTAACCCAAGCAAATTTAATTGCTAAATTTACATCATGTATCTTATCATAGCAAAATTTAGCAAGGTGGCCCTTACGTCCACAATGTGTACAAGTGTACACATGAGCATACATTGTGTGATGGTTGTGACCGTGAGGAGCATGTGTATGCCGTGGTTTGTGTGCATGTAAAGATGGAACTTGTTTCTTTCGAAACATAGATTCCAAACGTGAGTGGTTCAAAGCACAATGGCTCAAAGTGGAGCCCAAACAATCCACACTCTTCTTAAGCATACAAATATCATTTTCAATTAAGGAAGAAGAGATGCATGCAATAGGTGAGCTAGGTGAAGCTACACTAGCATGGCAAACATGTGAAACTATATCATTTTTCAAAGAATCATTATTCTTTAAAACAATTTCCAATTCCTTGGAAATAGAAGTAATTTTCATTTTTAAAGAATCATTTTCTTTTAAAACAAAATCAACTTTTGAAGACAAGTTTTCATTTTTCTTCAAAATTATTTCACAATCATTTTTATTTTTCAAAAGTTCATTTTCTTTTAGGGCAAGTTCTAGTTTAGATTTCAATGAATCCCTTTCATTAGAAATCTCCACTTTCTCTTACAAAATCAAATCTAGTTTAGAAGACAAATTTTCATTTTCTTTATTTAAAGCAAAAGTCTTCTTTTTCAAAAGATTATACTTTTCTAACAATTTTTCACACACAATAGAAAGTTCTTCATTCAAAGTATTAGGATCAACATAATCATTACTAGAAGAACTAGCATCATCATTATCTAATTGAGATTCTGAATATACCTCAAGGGAGTCATTTCCTTGGACCATGTAGCATTGTTGCTCGGATTCTCTACTAGATTCATCCTCCACAATGTTGGGCATTTGAAGCTCGGAGGAAGTCAACGTGTTCCACACTGCAAAGGCGGAATCACAGTTAGAAACAATCATAAGATATTCTTTATTTAGCGTGCTTCTAAGTGCCTCAAGGGCTTGTGCATTGGCAGATATGCTTGCTATTATCAAAATAGGATTTCTTAGTAGCGGCAAGGAAAACATGCAAGCCTAGGGTTTTCAAATACATGGACATCCTAAATTTTCACATGTCAATGTTGGAAATATCAAACATGGGAGGTGACAAGCAATCCATGAGTATGTGTAAACAATATACATGTGCAAATGCAAACTAGATTAGCAAACCAAGATCACACTCCTAGGTGGTTAAACCAAATATCAGGAGCGTAGGCCCTGATACCAATTGAAAGTACACCTAGAGGGGGGTGAATAGGTGTACGGCTAATCTATTGAACTAAATGCGAAAATTAAAACTTAATTGCAACTACACTTAATGCAACCAACGAGTGTAGCCGAATTCCCGGTGAAGGGCTCTGGACTAACTCCACTTGATTCCTCTGAATAAGAGTTGAGGCGCTATATGAAGCTCTCGTGGTTAAGCACAAGTGAGGCACACACAAACAAACTAAACATATAATGGATATATGACAATATGAATGATGTAAGGCACAAAAGTAAAGAGAGAGTTAAGAGTCAATGGATCAAACTCAAACAACAAGATGTGTTTCGAGGTTCGAGCACCCAGCTCTACGTCCCCGCCTTCACCGAGAAGGATTTCTAATCTACTAACTTGTCCACACAGGACTCCCATACAGGGAACCTCCACCGAGGATTTGAGGCAACTACAACCGGGAGTACACAACTCCTCTCTCAACCAATACAACTTCTCACTAGAGGCAACACAAATACCACCTCACACAAGAGGGGTAGGCCCTTAGCCAAACAACC
The DNA here is from genome assembly GCA_038442645.1 of Agave tequilana. Classification (NCBI taxonomy): domain Eukaryota; kingdom Viridiplantae; phylum Streptophyta; class Magnoliopsida; order Asparagales; family Asparagaceae; genus Agave; species Agave tequilana. Next base: position 109,132 of record JAVJIF010011796.1, on the reverse strand, counting down.
ACAATCCACCTCACACTTGAGGGATTCCAACACCAACTCCACCTCTCACTAGAGGGAGCTAACCACCACTCCAAAATCAACCTCTACCCAAGAGGGATAACACAAAGTAGGAGGGTTTACAACTTGGTGATCAAAGGACCACAAACCAATTTTTTTTCCACAAAAACAATGATCCTATAGAAAGGTTAGAATGATATAGCTCAAGTGTGGAAAACAAAGTGTTTTGATCAAAGAAAATCACTTGGGAAAAACACCAAATAGATATAGAATTTTTAGATCAAAAACCAATTCCCAAAAGACTATTTTCTTTGAAATAAAAACACTTTAAAACCAAATAGAGAATAGGAATTTGAACCCAAAACTTTTTGTTTAAAACACTAGAAAGGATCTGGAATTTTTCACCCTATAAATTTTAGAGAAAACCTCTCTCAAATGGGGTATATAAAGGCCCCAAGAAAAACTAGCCGTTGGGGCTGTTTTTCAGCCCTGGCGGCTGTCGGTCGACCGGCCCGGTCGACCGCCAACGGTCAAATTTCTGACCGTTGGAGCCTCGATCGACCGGCTCGGTCGACCGCAGCCTGGAACAGAGAGCAGAGCTCTCTGCCGGTCGACCGACCCGGTCGACCGGGGCTTTCCAGAGAGCAGCTCTCTGGCGGTCGACCGGGTCGGTCGACCGGCCCTCCTGCCAAACAGGCGTGCACATTTTGTGCACGTTGGTCGACCGACTCGGTCGACCGACTCCTAGCTCGGTCGACCGGTCCGGTCGACCGGCAGAAGCCAGAACAGGGATTTCAGGACTTGAAAACTTAGTTTTTATTTACCTATAAAATCCCATAAAAACTCTAAAAATCCACAAAAATAGTTCTTATATTCTCTTGATATACAAACATGTGTGAAAAATTTCAACACATATTTCAAACTATTTGAACCATTTTGTGTCTTACAAATTTTGCCGAAAACCAAAAACTGTATTTTCTAAAACTTGAATTTTTTGAATAGAAAATTCGTTTTGTCCAAAACTCATCCAAATACAAAAACATGATACTTAAACAACTTTTAAGCATGTTGTATATGGATATAATCCAATATACATGAAACATATATATATCCATATTTTTGACTTAAATCCGAAAATATGTTTTGTTAAAATACAAAACTCCAAACACATGAATAGGCATATCAAAATAAGTTTGTTTAAGATATGAAGCATACATGTATATAGAACATATCTAATATACATAAAACAATGTAAACTTATTTTGATACTATCTATTCATGAAAACCAAGATTGGTTAAACCAAAACCGAAAACCAAAATATGAAACGTGTGTGTGTTGTGAACTTGAGCATACCACACTATCTAATCTTTACACATGGATCTAAAACAAAAACTAAACTATGTACCGAAGTCTTCTTGACGAACTCCGTCTTCAAGTCGACTCGATCCAAACCGTGATCCACCGAGCTTGACTCCAACGAGTGCTATATATGATCTTTGACGCTCGGGCTCGTGTATCACCATGTGAAAGCTTTCAAAATATCTTTGTTGAAGCTAATCACCTACTAATATCTTGATTAGAGATCTGAAACTAAACATCACAAGATTATTAGTAAACATAACTACATGAGTTAATCATCATCAAAACTAGACTGGAAGGCCTCTGGGCCAACACTAGTCAACCATCAAGTCTCCCCCAGCCCCATGTTACTTTTATCATAAATGAATTATACAGTGAATCAATAACAATAATAGTACATGTAACATGTAACAGGATAATATGACATGTACATGCATGTAATATATAACAGGATAACAGGACATGTGTGGGATAACAAGAGGCATGTGATCCATAAGATGTGGACTCTAGATGTGGCTCTCACGGATTCATGTACAGGATAACAAGATAACACGAGGTACAATATTTCGTGTGGCACTTAGCTTCGCACATCTTAGATCAATTGCCGGTATGTCCCAATAATAAGATTATTATATCGATATAGATATCGGAACAAGAAACAGTAATGCACTGTATTTAACTGTCGTGTAATAAGAATACAGGAATATTCATGTAATAATAATTCATGTAATAGGAACAGTGATCCATGCAATAAGAACACTGAAACAATCAAAGCATGTATACAAGTGAATCCATGCGATAAATACACGCAATCACAGTGTAGAATACTCATGTATGATGATATAAGTACATAAAATACAAGTGTAGCGTATCCGTGTAATCGGTGATACAAGTATATGAAATAACAGTGTTCAATGTATTAAATGTCCACATGAAATCATAGTGTGCCCAATGTACTAGCGTGTCTATGTAACGATGATGCTAATACATGTAAGTTATATCAATATCCACAAACATGATGTAACAATATTTAGTGTATCAGTGGTTAGTCAGGTAAGGTGATAGTGTCAGGGTGATAGATGTAACGTGTATATATATCAATATATCTACAAATATATTAGTATTTGTTATAACATTTTCAATGATCGGTATCACAAAGTAAGTACATATAATTATTTATTTCTAAATCATCACAAGTATATTAAAAATTATCCATTTATTAATTACTAATACATTAGTAATTCATTTATGCTTTATATTAAATCATGAATCACAATAAATATTATTTATTAAAAATATTTAACAAGCACACATCTATATATTAATTAAAGTGTTTTATCATTTACATGATTTATTAGACAGTAAATACAATTTACTTGATTTATTATATGGTAAATATAATTTAATCAATTAATTTCTATTTAATAAATTAAATTATCTTATAAAAGAAAAACACTCATTTAGGTATTATAGGAATGAAGCTCGCTTTTCAACGATCACAATGACTCGAGAATCGTCCAAACAGACTAGGATGCTCAAGATATAGCCCAAACACTAAAATAAATAATAATGGGTTAAATATGTAATAAAAAGATCTCAAATGCAATTATTTTAATTACCAAGGGGTTTTGCGTAAAATATACCTTTCTTTATTTTGGATGCAGGTTTGAGTTATTATTGGGTCGGGTCCAGATCCAATAGCTCAAGTAAATAGGTTATTGGTTAGTGAGTTTGGATTTGAATCCAATATAGAGAAAGAAAGAAAGAGAGAACGAAAGAGAGAGAAGCAGGTGGCGGCCAGAGGTCGCCAGCGCGCGACGACGCGGCCATGACTAGCCGATCAGCGATAGTCTGGCCGGCCGGCCAGCGATGATGGGAGAGAGAAAAGGAGGAAGAAAGAGGGAGAGAGAAAAGAGAACAGAGAGAGAAGAAGAAGGGAAGAGAGAGAGGAAAGAAAGAAAGAAAGGGGAAAGAAGGAGAGAAAGAAAATATAAAAGGGGAGCTGGCTGGCCAGCCCTGGCCGGCCGGCGATAGCTAGGCCCTGTCGGGCCCAGGGTTAGGCTTGGGTGAAGAAGAAGGAGGAGAGGATTGTGGTGATAATATTGGGTAATGAAGATGATGGTTGTTATTGATGTTGGTTGGTGGAGATGGAGGTCATGGTGGTGATGGATTGGGTGGTTGGAGGAGGTAGTGAAAGGAGAGGATTTGGTGGAGAGTCGTATGATGGTGAAGAAGATGGTTGTGAATGGTTGAGTTGGTGGAGGAGATGGTGGGTAGTGATTTTGAAGAAGGTGGAAGAAAGGTGATTTTAGGGTGAAGGGAATGAAATTGGTGAGGAATTGGAAGAGAAAGTGGAGAAGAGAGGAAGGGAGAGGGGAGGCACCAAAGTGGGTCACGGACATGGTGGTGGCGCCAGTTGAGTTTTGGGAAGGAGGAATCGAGAAAGATTAGAGTGAAATGGAGATAATTAGATAGAGATTAACAGAGTGAGAGAATGGGAAGAGATAGAGGGGTTTTAATAAGAAGCGAAACAGAAGAAGCCGCGGCTGAGGTCGGTGGGGAAGAGTTGAGAACAATGGAGAAAAGGAAAAAGAAAAGAAAAGAAAGAAAAACAAATATTTAATATTATTTAATTAAGTAAAAATTTGACTAGTTCAGAACGGTTCTTAAAAATTTTGTAAAATAAGAAATATTACGCTGAGAAGTAATGTGAAATCAGATTCAAAGAATTCAGTCTAATTTACAAATTAAAAATTCTGGAATCGATCGTTGATACCGGTCGACACTAAATTGGTCAGAGTTTTGACTAATTCAGAAAAATCTTCAAAAATTCACTAAAATAAAAAATATATGATCTTGAGAAATAATATAAAAGTAGATTCTTGAAATTTAACTCCTTTTGTGAATTAAAATTTTAGAGCCGATTATCGGTACCAACATCAAATATGAATATTTTCAAAAATAATCCAGAAAAATTTCAAAAAGTTTTGAAAAATCTAAAATATTAGAAAATAATATCTGGAGTTGAAATCAATTCAGTCTGACTATCAAAAAGGTCAAATCAAATATGTACACCATATCGAGTATTGATACTATGGCACGTACATCCGGGGCCGGGGATTACAGTTTTTAAAATATATTTTAATTTTTTTAATTTCAAATAGATCCCTATAAAATCTACAAAAATAAGTTCATATTAATACATAGAGCATAAATATGCGTGATCAAAAATCAAAACATATTACAAACATGTAAATTTCTTTTTGAGATGTAGAAATACAATCTTGAAATAAAATCTGCATTTTCTAAAAAATAAACCATATATATAGAAAATCAAGTTTTTTTTTTTCAAATCTTGCATAAATTCAAAAACAAGTTTCTCAAAAAAAAATTTAAGCACTAATGTGTATGGATGGAATCCAATACACATATAAACAATATGAACTTGTTTTTGATGAAATCTATTCATGAAACAAAAAACGGGTTAAACCGAAAATCAAAACTTTTGTTCTTGAAAATGAATAACAAACTTTGGTGTGTGCAAGTGTCTAACCATAAGCAATCAAACTAATATATACCATACAAATCTTCTAAATACTTACAAATTCTAAACTTTAGTCTTCTTATAGAACTTCTTTTCCATCTTGACTTGATCCATACTCAATTTCTTGAGCTAGACTTCTTCTTGAGTACTTAATGTGATCTTTAAACTTGAGCTCTTGAGTCAACACATGTTAACTTTAAAACTTGACTTTGTATTTTTTGTTGAAGCTTACACTAACAAAGATCTTAATTGAATATCTAAAACTTAAATAACACAAGATCATTAATACTATAACTATATGAGTTAATCATTATTAAAACTAGAGTGATGGACTTTTAAGCCAACAACATGATGATGTAAAAAATAAATATTGTTGCTCCATCCAGTGCTGAGACTGAGTGTAGAGGCATGACTCATAATCAATCTCTTCTTTCTGAAATAAGCGTCATCTACAATAAGCCAATGATAATATATTATGACACTTAAGTGGCTATGTATATTACCAATAATCATATGTTTCTTGAGCGCACGAAGAATATTAAAGTCGTTTGCTACTTTATAAGAGACATGGTGATGACACAACAGATAGTCACTTGGTTCGCCACGTTGACTTGTCAACTTGAAAATATCTTTACTAGAACTTTATCTAGAAAGAGTTTTTTAATTTTGTATAATAAGTTAGGCATGATTAATATCTATACTCCAGCTTGAGAGGGGGAGTATTATAGCAAAAATAAGATTTTTTTATTATACTAGAAATATGAATTGTCTTTTCTTTATTTTGGACCATTCACCTCCAAGTAGAACACTGTGTATTCTCATAATCTTATTAAGACACGTATTTTTTCTCTATAAATAAAAGAATATATTCTAATTGAGAGTACATGATCTCTTGATGCTCTTCACCTCAACACAAAATATCATTCAATTCAAATATTTGCCTTAGTTTTCAAGAGACTAGGCCCTACTACATCCTAATGTCCACCAAATTGATGTCGGCCGTGGACTTTTTGTTTGGTTAGATTCAGACTGAACGTGGGTCTCCTCCCTCTCTATATCTAGGCGCGGGCCCACATGGGCATGCTCGGGTCCCGCTTGGTCAAACGAGCCCCACCAAAAGGTGGTGGTTATATGCCCCACCAAAAGGTGGCGGTTATATATAACCACCACCTTCTGGAAGAAAATTAAAAAAATTAGAAAAAATTAGAAAAGGTTGTAACTTGATCGTATGTGCCCCTTTTAATCCTGCATGACCCTCACACAACTGTATGATTTAAGTATCAATGCTCTTGGATATAAATAGGAACGGAAATTATTGGATGAGGCTTTGGTCACGATTTCAAATGAGGTGTTAAAAGAAAATGGGAAATTATCTTTAACCCTCTGTATATAGTTTCCCGTTCTAAAACCCCCTGAGCATTTTTCACTTATAACATGACCCAAGATACGAAACTTTGTCCACTTGCCTCCCTGCCTCTGTACTTCATAATCACATGGACAGTGAGTTTGAGTTAAATGTTCAGAATGTCCCATACTGCAGCATGGTGAGCTGAAACATTTGTGTAGCATTGAATTTGTTCACTTGGCATAGAAAAATATATAAGCTCAGAAAATATTCACAAGTAGTATCGATTTTATCCAACTGTAGCTGTGTTATAATATTTTTCTTTAAATAGAACCTTGAATAATGTGAGATTTGCAAGATTTGAGATTTTAATAGCATTTAATGTTGGTATGACCGATCTTAGAACTTTAATATGTTTATTCTAAGAGAAAGTATCTATTTTTTAAATATTTAATTAGCAAAATAAAAATAAAAAATATCTATTTATTTTTTTTAAACAGTTAGGATATTGTCGCTTTTCTCTTAGGCTATCATTTTTTTAAGTTAATTTTTTGAATTTTTTTATCGCAACAATGTTACCAATAAATGTTCTCACAAATTTGAGAATAAAATAAATATATTGAACTTAGAGGTGAATAATCTTATATGAAACGTAGACATATTAAATAGAAATTAGACAGTTTAATACGAAATACAGAATAAAATTAGTTTTATATGAAATGTTAACTTTTTTTTTAGTAAGTTTTTATATTTAGACTTAATCTATCCACCTACATGTCAACTTGTCCACATTATTGCTTGTCTATTCACCTATAGGTCAATTTGTCCACTTTTTACGAAAATTATTCATCAGAATTTAGTTGTGCACTTGTATATGAAATTGTCCATATTGTATACAGTTTGTCCACCAATGAGTCAAATTGTCCACTTCGGGGCTGTTTGGTTGCAAGGAAGTGAGCGGAAGTAAGGAAATAGGGAAGTATAATTGCTCACTTCCCTATCCATCCAAATACCGGAAAAGGAAAATAAGAAAACCCTTTTTCTTTTCTCTTTTACACAATCATTTCCTCACTTCCAGAGTGCTACAGTTAATTTTGTAGTCATGTAAATTTCGTTTGTAATAAGTTATAGCACAAAACAGTTAATTTTTTGATCATGTAAATCTCACTTGCATTCTAATTACAGTCTATTTTTTATTTTTCATAATTAATTTTATTTTAATATTATTTTACGGTCAACTTTGTGGTTAACTTTTCCAATTCTATTTTCATATTACCATCCAAACACCGGAAAAGACAAAACATTTTCCAAACCACACTTCCCAACAACATCCAAATACCGAAAAACTTATTAACCAATTCTCAAGTTCCAAAGGGAATTATTACCACTTCCTCAATTCCTCACTTCCTCACTTTCACCCTTAACCAAACAGGCCCTGAAATTGTCTATCTCAGTTACATTGTCTACATGTATCTGAAATTATTCACATTATTTTCAGTCTATAAAAAGTGGACACTTTTACTTGTTTTTTTTTGTAAAAGATTGTGCAATTTTTATTTAATATGTTTACATTTTATATAAAATTGTCCATCCTTCACTTCAATATATTTATTATTCTCAAATTATTGAGAATACATATTGAGAACTGTTGCAAAAAATAATTCAAATAATTAAATATATAATAAAAACAATAACCAAATAAAAAAAACAATAGCCTAATGTGCTTAAGAAAAAACTAAATAGGAATTTTTTATTTTTATTTTTATAATTAAATATAATATAAAAATAAATAATTTCTCGTAAAATAAACATATTAAAGATGTAACACCAGTAATATAAGTATTAATGCTATTAAAACTTTAATCTCACAAATCTCACATTATTCAAGGCTTCATTTAAAGAAAATTCTGCAACACAATTATATGTTGACAAATTCAATATTACATGTGGAAAATTTCAAACCTTGCACATTTTTTCTTTCATATTCGCTACATTATCAGCAATTTTCTCACTAAAATGATATAAGAAAATATTACCCAAAATGATGAATATGTCCACTTAACACAAAATCAACCTACATTTGTACTATGGAGCATTAAATGCTCCGACAATAAAGATCTCTGCCAAATCTCCCTTTATGAATGTGTGTGTACTGACTCAGACTGAGATAGACAAATAATAGAAAATGATGAACAGAAAAGGAGCCACCAATGAGCGGTGCGTGACGAGCATTACATGCGCGTCGCGCGTGCTGCGCTAGTCACATCATTAATACCAGCTCAGGTAAAGGCAATATTGTCCTTATGAAAATATATAATTCGTGTTATTTATTTTTTATGGGGATAAGGTTCTAATCACACGCGTAACTTAGTCAAGGAGGTTTTCGATAAGCCAAAAAGGCCCATGAGGTTTTTTGAATGGGAACTTTATACGGGGCTTAAAGACAATTTTCCCAAAGAAAATTATAGATAAACAATTATTTTTCTTTCTTTTTTCTTTTTCATTTTCTTTTAGGGTATGAAATGTTGGATGTGGTTTTGATTTTAGAGAGGAAAACTTGAGTTTCCCTCTCATTTGGCTTTGATTTTAATCTTACATTAGATGGGAGATGGGAGGCTATATATACGGACTCCTCTCAAGCTTATTGTTATGATTAGTTGGGCCATGCCATACTCCCCACACGCGCACGCCAAACCGAAAAGGGTGGATTTCGGGTTCAGATGGTGCGCGCCCTTGACCTGCGGACACGAATGCAGTTTGATTTAGGGAGTTCTTGGACCTGCTACATTTTGAAACTAATTTTGTCTTTCAAAGAATTATTCCCAAGCACTTGACCTCAGAATGATTCCTGAGCACTTGACTTCAGAATAATCCCCGAATACTTGGACTCGGAGTGATCTTGGAGTGGACCCCGAGCACTTGGATTCGAGATCATCCCGAGCACTTGGACTTGGAGGTCCTTCCCGAGCACCTTGGACTCAGAATATTCTCGGGATCCTTCTCACTCTCCCAGAGTCCTTCACTGTTTTAATTTGTAACGTTTCTTGACCCGGTAAAACGGATCCGTGAACGTGCAGAGTTGTTGCAAATTAATTACAACAAATCTGAACATGCGCTTAATTTGTGCGGGGATTATTAGTAATGGGTAGAGTTCTGTGCCTACAAATAGAGTTTCTCTATGTTCATTCTAAGGTACAATAGAAAATTGAGAATACACCTACATTAATTTTTCTCCCATTGTTAAATTTCTTCAAGTTTTCAATTTTATGGGCAACAATTTTCTGTCTGAGTAAAAGGCTCTAGGTCGATTGCTGGTGATTCCGGGAGATTTTTTACCGCTACGTCAAATCAACGTTTGGATAACAAGATGGAGCTTTTGATATAGGACAGCGACTACGCGACTGCATTCTCCAGGTCAGAATTATTTATTATTTTTTTGATCTTGTAGTAGCATGCTAGGAAGTTTAATTTAAATTGTTTGCAATAAAATTGATTTGCTGTTTTAAGAAATAGCACAATATATTTAATAATTAAGGATAAAAAATATTATAATTGTTATTTCTTATTTTCATGCAATAATTTGTTTACTTTGCATAAATACATAATATTTCACTAGCTACATGCTCTAAATTGTCTAATACTTGTCATCACTTGCATTGTTTAATTTCTTGTCATAACTGATAGTGTATTTTCATGCTAGATTAATTTTGAAATTAATCTGAATTAATTCTTTAATTTCTAAACTGCTCACTGTTTATTTCTAGCTGTAATTGTTTTATCTTCTTAGATCTCTTGTCACATTATTATACTAAAATTTTGTTTTAGGCTACTTACTAAATTATATTTTGACATCCTCAAAAGCTTGAAATAGAGAATTCAATACCTCTATCATGTCACTATGGTCAACCACATTCATTCCAAGGGTGTGAAACCTGAAAAATTTACTGGCATATACTTTAAAAGGTGAGCAAACCAGATGAAATACTGGTTGACCACCTTAGCTCTAATTTCAGCCATTGACGATTCAATTCATGCACCTTCTTCTAAACCATCACTTGCACTATCATTACCTGCTGAAACTCCTTCGTTGACTCTTTTCTCCATCATTTATTTGAAACTTGAGGAGATTGACTATTATTGTCTCCACATGATTCTTAATGCACTATCAGATAATCTGTACGATATTTATTATGAGTATAAAAGTGCCAAAGAATCATGGATAACGCTTGAGGAAGAATACGATCTCGATGATGCTGGAATCGAAAGATTCACCTCCTCATCCTTCAATAAATTCCTGATATCTGACTGTAAACCTATCAATAATCAATTTTATGAATTTTAAGATTTTATCCGACACCTTCAATCAAAAGGGAAACAATTCTTCGACGATTATAAGGTGTCCTGTCCATTGATAAACTCCCTCCTCCATGACCAACCTTTGCTGGAAACCTCCATCATAAGTAAGGTGACCTTATCCTTATTCAAGCCCTTAAGACAATTCATATAGAAGACCAGCATAGATAAAATTTCAAACCCAAATCTAAGATGAAAGCAAAGCCGACTTGGTGGAAGATAAGCCTAAGTGTAAATTTATGAATTTCAAGGGCAAGAAATTCAAGAAACCCAATCACTTTCCTTTTTCTCCTCATGCAAACTCTTCTTCTTTCAAACCTTCCCAATCTTCCTCTTTCAAACCCAACCTCTGGCCAGAAGACTGATGAAAGATTCTATTATGTCTATGGGAGAACAAATCACTTGGCGCCACAATATTTCAACACGAAGACGAAATCAGTTAAGGCTCAATCTAGAGGAAATGAAGAAGATGGCGGGCTCAAGGTTAACATGGTGGAACTGAAGTAGATTAGATTCCTCTCTTCCTATTGTCAACTCTATCACTTTTTCTTCAGACTAGTGGCTAGACTTAGGAGCTAATATTCATATCTGTACTGATCGCCCCTGGTTCAAATCCTATCAAAAACAATATGGAGGAAGCGTGGACCTGGAATATGACTCCACCAAAGAGATAAGGAAAACTAAACTCATTGATTTGAAGATGACCTCCAAGAAAATTCTGACTCTTCAAGGCATCCTGCATGTACCATCACTTCGGAGGAATCTGAATAGCAAATCATCTCATCTTAGAGCTGGCTATAGGATTGTCAAGGAATCAAATAAATTTGTAATCTCCAAATTTAATGCTTCATTGGAAAATATTTTGTTTGTGATGGCCTTTTCCATCACAATAATTTCTTCTGATAATAAAATTCTATTCCTATTGTTTTGAATATTGAATCTAGTGATATCTGGCATGGAAGATTAGGATATGTTAACTTTAATTCTATTAAGAAAATGATTAATCTAAATCTCATTCCTAAATCTGTTTTTTTTACTTAACTTCTAAATGTAAAATTTGTGTTCAAGGCAAACATGTCCAAACACCTTTTCATTCTATCATAAGGAATTCTGAACCCATCGAACTGATTCATAGCGATGTGTGTGACTCAAACAGAGTTCTCACCTGAGGCGGCAGAAGATACTTTGTGACATTCATTGACGATCATTTCAAATTCTGTTACACCTATCTTCTCAAATCTAATGATGAAGTTCTCGATTGGTTCAAGGTATGTAAATCCGAAGCTGAGAATCAACTTGACAGGAAGATCAAGATCTGATAGTAGGAGGGAGTATACCTCAAATCATATGGCTGAGTACTACCAAGAGCACGACATTATTCATGAGGTAGCTATTCCCTATACACCTCAATCTAATGGTGTAGCTGAACGAAAGAATAGAATACTGATGGACATGATAAATTGTATGTTACGAACTCTCTTTTCTGCCTGTTTCATTCTCAATAGGGTTCCCCAACCAACGAGACTCCGATGTTACTTCATATGAACGTTGAAAAGGGAGAACTCCTAACATTCAATCTTCAAAGTCTGGGGTTGCCTAGTTAAGGTTTCAATACCAGAATCAAAGAAAAGAAAATTTATCTCTAAGACTGTTGATGCCATCTTTATTGGATATGCACTTAATAACAATGTTAACCGATTCCTATGGTTAACTCTGAGATCATTGAAGTATCCAATGACACCATCATTGAAGGAAAGCATGCTGTTTATTTTGAAGATATCTTTCCTTTCAAATTAAGAATCCCTAATGATCTTTCTTGTACTTCTTTTGTCTTTAATATTATTTCTTCTAATTCTGCTCCTACTTTTAATTTTGAACCTAGAAAGAGAAAAAGAATTAGGACCCTTACATTCTTTGGTGAAAACTTCTTTATATATCTTGTAGAAGGTGATCTTGCTCCTTCAAAGAAGCAATGGACTCTTCTGAATATCCTTTTTGAAAAGAAGCCATTGATAGTGAGATCAAGTCTATAATAGAGAATAACACTTGGATTCTCACTGACTTTCCTCCAGGATACAAACTTGTAGGTTGTAATTGGATCTTTAAGAAGAAACTCTGATCCGATGACACTTTCGACAGATACAAAGGCAGATTAGTTGCCAAGGGTTTCACCAACAAAAATGTATTGACTTATTTTATACCTATTCTCCTGTTGCCAGAATCTCTTCTATCAAAATCCTTCTTGTACTTGCTTCAATTCGTAAGTTGTTCATATATAAAATGGATATAAAAGCTACTTTTCTGAATGACGATCTCAAGGAAAAGATGTATATGGACCAGTCAGAAGGATTCATAGCCAAGCGACAAGAAAATAAAGTATGCAAATAAGTGAAGTCATTGTATGATCTTAAACAAGTATCTAAATAATGATATCAAATATTTAACAAAGTTGTTGTACAATTTAGATTCACTGTCCATGAACATGACAAATGCATTTATTTCAAGAACTTTGATAATGATTATATCATTCTTTATTTATACATAGATAATGTTCTTATTCTCGGATCTTCTCTGGATGCAATCCAATAGGTAAATGATTATCTCTCCATAAATTTGATATGAAGAATTTAGGCCCTACTGATATGACATTGGGAAAGAAAATATCCAGAACTCCTAATGAAATTGCATTGAATCTATCTAACAGTATTGAAAGAATACTTCATAAGTTTGATTTCTACAACTCAACCTATTTCTACACCCTATGATTTTTCAATTGCTTTGAAGAAGAACATAGGTGAGCCTGTGTCTCAGCTGGAATACTTTCAGTTAGTATGTTCACTTTTCTATATTTCCAACAGGACTAGACATGAAATCTCTTATGCAATAGGTAGATTGAGTAGATACGCTAGTAACTCCTAGTAGAGAACGCTGAAATGCTTTAGAGAAGTATTTAGATATCTTAGAGGTACAATTGGCTATTGTCTCACTTACACTGGATATCCTAATGTAATGAAGGGTACAGTGATGCCAACTGGGTCACTTACTCCAACAGTATAAAGTCTACTATCAAATATGTATTCATATTCGGTGATACTGCAATGTCCTGAAAATCTTACAAACAAACAGCGACTGTCAGGAGCACAAGGTCTAATTGCGAAAATGCAACAATTTATAATATGAATGATGCCAACGGTCAACTCAAATCAAGAAGTGAAGACGGATTCCCCATAAAGGGCTCTAGAACTTCTCCTCTATATTCATCTAGATAATGAGTTGAGGTGCTTAAATGATTTCTTGATTTAGAGAATGAAAATCAACAAGAATGAATGATGCTAGAAAGAGAAATAAGAACAAAGACACAAGTGCAAACAAATATAGAGTAAGAGCAAGAGAGAAAATAATCACAAATACAAGAGACTTATTTTGAGATTCAAGCACTAAGCTCTACATTCTCGTCTTTACCATGTAAAGGATTTCACTATCCACTAAGGATCTTACCACAAAGGAGCCTCCACAAAGAAACTATAGGGTCTACTTAAGACTAGAGTACATAACTCCAACTCTCAATTCCCTACACAAAAGGTAACACTAAGCCAATGAATTTAACAAGCTCTTGGTGACCATAAAGATTACAAACAATTCCTTTACAACTTCCTATAGTATTTGATGTGAGATGAAGTTCAAGAAGTTTGTGAAAGAGAAAATCAGTTGAAATGATTCAATCAAAGAGCTGAAAACTTATAGAAAAATGATTTTGAAATGAGAGTATTTGAAGCAAGAAAAACTTGAAAATATTTCTCTTGATTAAACTTGATTTTTAAAATATTTTTCAAAACACTTTTTAATCTTCTACTAATGAACCCTATATATAGACAAATGATAAAACATAGTTAGAATAGCCTATCAGGTCATTATGAGAGAGATTAGCCCCAAAAAGAGCAAAAATACCCGGTCAACCGGTCTCAACCGAGACCAGGCTAGTGCCAGTCGGTCGACCGCTCGATTGACCACTAGGTTTACTGGTTGATCGCCCATTTGCCCAACAAACGTGCACAGCATGCACAGGCAGAGGTCAAAATAACCTCGTGGTCTGGTCGACTGCCCGGTCAACCGACCAAGCCTGAAAAGCTATTTTTGAGTAAAAAATGAATATAAACTAATTTTAAACTATTTTATATGAGTTATAAAAACAATTTGACAATACATAGGCTTCAGGATACATGTTAAAAATAGGATATAAAATCTTGAAAAATCATGAGACATGTATCAAACATTGAACCTTTCTAAAATACCAAACAAGAGAAAAACTAGATATTAAAACTCGTATTTTGAAAAACTTGAATTTTGTGTGTGTGCGCGCGTGAGACTTCTTGAGCATCAATTCTACACACTATACTTTAACATACTATTTTCTTACATAGGTGCTATGTCTTCAAGTCATCTTTTAATGGGTTTCTCCAAGGGTAAGTCTTGATTGTTCTAACTTGAATCCCATCCTTGAGTGAGTTTGAGACTTCAATACCTTCCTTTTGAGGAACAAGCACTTTGAATCTTTTTGAAACGTGAAAATACTTAAACTCTTGAACATGATTAGTACTAAATAACTACATAGGTTTTGTTATCATCAAAAGAAGAAACATGTGACTGCGACCTTGGGCTAACAATCTCCCCTTTTTTGATGATAACAAAATATATGAGTTATTTAAAAAATAGTATAAAGATCTTTAACAAAGCTGATTCAGTGAAAAACAGAGATATATTTAAAGTTAGAAGGATATTATTTGAATATTGGTGGTTTCTCTGCCTTTCGCGATTTATTCACTGTAGCAAGGGCTATGCGGGTCGAATCCACAGGAAGGAATGCGATAGAAGTTTTTCGGTATCTGTTTATAAATTAGATTGGTTAGATTGTTCTTCTTTGTACTAAAATAAAAAGTTAGAATTCTAAGTTAAGTCAAAAAGATGAAAGAGTAAGAGAGTTGGATCAGGATTTTGATTTTAGAAAGAAGAAAAATGGATTACTAATCATTTTTCACTACTAACTTACTACTCTATGCAAGATTAAACTTCACTTTGAATTATAAAAGTTATACCTTAGAATTGTATTCAATTTAAATAAGATACATAAGATAGAGAAACCTTATTTGAAATAATCACTAACCAACATTAAACTGTAAAAGTTTTTCAAGTATAGAATAAAAAGAATAACGAACATTAAACTATCAAGACTATTAAGTATAGAATAAGAAAAACCATTGGAAAGTATTAGCAAATCATAGATTTAACTATCATCATGTATCTTGAAGAGTACTAACTATTTCAAGGGTTTAAGCATACATAAGATCCAATTAGCTTATTCTAACATAAAACTAGAAGTAGTGGTGAAAGAGACAAATAAACCATGAAAACTATTAGTTAGACATGATCTAAATTAAACTAAGAAAGCATGTAAAGAAAGCATGTAAAGAAAGCTAAATAAAGAAAGCAAGTAAATAAAGCAATTAAATAAAGATAAATTAGAAAAAAATCTTGTTATTGATGCTGTCACCTTCAATTATAAGAGGCTCCTCCTTCTTTATGAAGCTAGAATTATAACTATAACCTAAAAAGTACAAAAAAATTTGGAGAAAAAACTAAAGAAAATCTTAAGTCATAATCTCTGATGTGGAGATAATTGATTATGAGAGATTTCATCACTTTAAATAGGCCTCAATGCTAATCACAATAGGATACAAATTAGAAGGTTTCCTATTTCAATACGAGAATTCAATCTTGTAGCAAGTTGGCATGTTGATTGGTGAATATGACTTATCAGATGGCTGAATTGGACGGAGTGGTAAACATATGAATTTTCACCCTTCAAGTTCTCTTTCTCTAACTTCTTAAATCATCAAATTTGAATATATGTAACAAAAGTTATGATCTGAATACTAAAAGGTATACAGTCTGAATTCGAGTCTGAATTGATTTTGAACTCCATTTAATTTGAATTATCCTCCTTATCACTACTAGGATTCTCTTAATCTCATCTATCTTCTAGAAGTATATCTTTTTATTTTGAATTTGAATTTGAGGATGATGATATGTCCATTCCCCCTCTTGATTTCAAATTGATTTAAATTGAAAAAAATCAAATTTAGATAGGATTAGGGATAAAATAGAAGCTTATTGTATCCTTTGCTTCTCATTTAAGTAACTACACATCATAATCAAAAAGGGAGTTATAACAATGTTAAATAAAGAATAATTAAAGATAAATGCAAATGTGATAATAATAATATCAAATTGTAATGCAATTACAACCCCACACCTATCTTTGATCGTCTTCGAGTAAAACTAAAAAAAAAAAAACTAATCTAACCTAACTTACTTTCGTAGGAATCACGTTGCACTTAGTACATTCAACAAGCCGTTAAAACTTTAGGTTACCTCTGGAGGACGAGTTTTGTCTCGTGAGGATTTTTAGTGAATTACACCCATAAAATTCATAAAAGGAAAAAAAGCAAAATGTAAGTATTTTCAAAATTTCATTTTTAAAAGAGAAGAATATTTGAAATATTTTTTGAGAAAATCAAGTAATCTATAAGTCTTAAAATCACCAAATTATTCATTCCTATTCTTAATCTCGATGCAAATATTTATTATCAATTTAGGTTAGCATTAAAACTGAATTTCTCACTTAATCTTTTATTTTACCCTAAGTCATATGCGCCTATGTGACCGTGTATTTTTGACTTAAGATTCTTCAACTTCAACTCTCATGCCTTATATATTAATATATATATTTTTTTTTGAAGAAGTTTGAAGTATTACCACTTCATTGTCCTTTAAGCACTTCTCTTTTTTTTTTAATATGTATAACTTATCTAATTTTCTTTTGTGTAAGTACTAAGGCTTCTTGAGGCCCTAATACCTAACTAATTGATTATTAAATATGTTAATACATTATTATATATTTTTCTCTTCTTTTTTTTAAACTTATCTAATTACCTTTCGCGTAACTACCAAAGCTTTCTTAGACAAAGCACCTAACTAATCAATAATTAGATTTGTGTATGTCATATATATATTTTTTTCTAAGACACAAGAGTATTTATTTTAAATTCTAAGTGTGTAAGTGTATAGAGTATGCATATTTTATCAAGGTAAAAAGCATGATTAAATTACTTTTTCCATTTTCCCTCCTAAACATAAAAGTCAAACAAATAATCTTATTTTACCGAATATTACGAAATCCTAATTAAGATTTTTTTTATTCCTTAAAATTAGCTTAATTACTTTTAAAAATAAATCAAAGTATTATTTTTTCCAAAAAGTTTTTAAATTTTTTTTGTTAGTATCTACCTATGTTAGTATGTTAGTAAACACTCCCCCACACTAATCTCATGCATTGTCCTCAATGTATGAAAAGATGAAAGAAAAGGCAAAATGTTATCTCAAGGAGGTGGTTCCTTCCCTCGAGTTCGTTTTTCATCATTCTAATGTATCCTATTTAGTAGTGAAATTAGAGATGTCAATCTTTTTGTTAGTTTTGTGTTCATCCTCTTCAATTTGTTTAACACTTTCCTCAACTTCCTTCAACTCTTCTTATCTCCGCTACTCTTCACAAATTCTTCCTCATTATATATTGTAGTTGGCGCATAAAAAATATGAATACCTAGAAGTTTAAGCTCTTCCTCATACATCTCCACAAAAATTAGATTAACCATATCTTTCGGAGATATATATCTAACCAAAGCGTCCCTAATCGATTCATTAAGTTCATCTTCGAAGAGGTTTTTAAAGCTTTTGTTAATTTGAGATTCTTGAGTTATATTTTCGACTGGTAGATCATTAGTTGGTTTATTGAATGTGAAGATAATTAAGTCAAGTTTTATTTTCTCAAAGGAAACTCTAAATTAAAATCTTGAACATATGTGTTCTCACTATATGATCGCACTCATCCTTAAATAATACATCAAGAAATAAAGGCTCATCATCTTCACAAGTATCCTCACAATATAACTCAACTTCTCCTCGGGAGGTGTATGTGTGTCCAAATCATCTCAAAATAATTCTAACTCTTGAAAAATCAGTTTTGGTTCGAGAGTTAGATCTAGTTAAAGAGCGGGTCCGAATCAAAGAACTTAAGTTCACATTCATAATTCATCATATATGGAATGTGACTAACGATAATAGGTGATATAATTTTAAAATATATGGGTACGAAAATTAATGTTGACTCATGAATTGAGTCTAAATTGGGTAAAGACACCGAAGTCAACATAGATTCAAAGTTTGAAACTAAATCCCAAAGTTGGGGATCAGATTCACATTCGCAATAAAGTTCAATCTTATTGAAATTAAAATCTGCCAACTATCCCAAAGATTGTGATTGGTTAAGCTCAAATTGGTGTGATGCGATTGACTCTTGGTCAAAGTCTTCAAAACATCATGATTCTTCAATATGACTAGGGCAATCGCGATTGGTTGAAAATGTGTTAGGTAGAGTTTCCTTTTCCTTTTCATTGATCAAATGATTCATTTGTTCTTCTAACCTATTGATAGATTGGATAAGATAATTTCTGGCCTGAATCAGGTTTTTCATACTCTTGTTCGAGTCCATAGGTTCTTGGAATGTATAGAATCGATTTTGACTTAGTGCTAATGGATACCCTATCGAAGGATACTGTTCCGAGGGATGACATGGATCATGACAGTAATTGTACCAAATGGGTGGATAAGATATAAAAGATGAGTGGGCTGGTTGAGTGTAGTTATGAAAGCTCAAAAGAGGTCGGTGGAAAGTGGGTTTGGCCTATAGAATGGATGATAACCAAATGAGTGTGGATAGGCCATGAATTTTTTTATTAGTGGTGAATTATTTTTAGTTAACCTAGATGTACTAGATCCCTCAATCAAGCTGACATGTACAATTAATAAAAATAATATCACCAATCAAATGAATAAAAATCAACCAAGCCTATTCTAACACTTAGACCTAGACGACTCCTAAATTTAGATTATCCACGGGAGGTATATTGCCGAACCAGACCATAAGTTAATTGGCCAGGTAGGTGGCAAGATTGGTGGGAGGTATTTATCAAAGATGGGGCTAAATTATGTCAAACCACCAACCTTCAAGGTTTCGCCTCTCACTCCCTACTTAGTCACTGATTTGACAAGAGTAAAATTCGAGCAATTTTCTATTTAGGTCAATTTCCCAGTGAGTCCAAGAAGTCCTTAAGGCCAACATCTATTCAAATTTTAAATTTAGGCTTGGGTTGTGAGTGAGGAGATGGTTTGTGGGCTAAGAAAGGTAGTGACTTCCTCACCTTATCTTATTTATGGATTTGCCTTTAATTCGTTTTAGTGCAAGGTGCGCAAGTAAATAGATAAATAATCACACAAAGTAATTATAAACACCTAAAGTGTTTTCTAATCTAGATGCAATGCAAACGTATGTTATCTCTGGCACTTTTCAACAGTAGTTTAAAAAGAAATAAAATTAGACAGATACCTATAGTGCAAGTCTATCAATTTTTAAGCACTTCAATCAATGGATTACTGTTGAATTAAAAACAAAGAAAAAATTAACCAAAGAAGTAAATAAAGAAAACACCGTTCCCTCCTCGGCAACGACACCAAAATTTGATTGAGGGAAAAACAGAGATATAGTTAAAAGTTAGAAGGATATTATTCGGATGTTGGTGGTTTCTCTGCCTTTCATAATTTATCTACTGTAGCAAGGGCTATACAGATCGACTCCATAGGAGAAATGCGATAGAAGGTATCATTTTACAAATTAGATTGGTTTGTTCTTCTTTGTGTTAAAATAAAAGCAAGAAATCTAAGTTAAATCAAAAAGATGAAAAGAGCAAAATAGAGTTGGATCAGGGTTTTAATTTTAGAAAGAAAAAAGATGGATTACTAATTATCTATCACTACTAACTTACTAACGTATGCAAAATTAAGCTTCACTTTGAATCATAAAAATTATACCTTAGAATTGCATTCAATTCAAGTAACATATATAAGATGAAGAAACCTTATTTGAAATAATTACTAAGTAAGACCTAACATTAAACTATAAAAATTTCCTAAGCATAAAATAAGAAGAATAACCAATATTAAATTATCAAGTCTATTTAAGCATAGAATAAAAAAAAATCAATGAAAAGTATTAGAAAATCATAGATTTAACTATCATCATGTATCTTCAAGAGTACTAACTATTTCTAGGGTTTAAGCGTGCATAAGATCCAATCAGCTTTTTCTAACATAAAACTAGAAGTGGTGGTGGAAGAGACTAGTAAACCATAAAAACTATTAGTTATATATGATCTATATTAAACTAAGAAAGCATGTAAAGAAAGCTGAATAAAGAAAGCAAGTAAATAAAGTAATTAAATAAAGATAAATTAGAAAGAAAAACCTTATTATTGATGCTACCACCTTCAATTACAAGAGGATCCTCCTTCTTTGCAAAGCTAGAACTTGAACTACAACCTAAAAATTACAAAAGAAATTTGGAAAAGAGACTGAAGAAAATTCTAAGTTATGATCTCTGATGTGAAGATACTTGATTATGATAGATTTCATCTCTTTAAATAGACCTCAATGCTAATCACAATAGGATACAAATTAGAAGGTTTCCTATTTCAATATGGAAATTCAATCATACAGCAACTTGGCATGTTGATTGCTGAATATAACTCATCAGATGGCTGAATTGGATAGAGTGACAAAGATAAGAGCCTTTGAAGGCCTTTTTTAGCATCTATAATCATCGGATTTGAATATCGGTAGCTAAAGTTATGATCCGAATACTAATAGGTGTACAATCTAAATCTGAGTCTTAATTGATTTTGAATTCTATTTAATTTGAATTATCCTCCTTATCCCTACTAGGATTAGTTTTATCTCATCCATCTTCTAGAAGTATATATTTTGAATTTGAATTTGAATTTTAAAGATGATGATATATCCTTTCCTCCTCTTGATTTCAAATTGATTTAAATTGAAATCCGAATTTAGATAGGATTAGGGATAAAATAGGAGTTTCTTATATCCTTATCTTCTCATTTAAGTAACTACACATCATAATAAAAAAGAGGGTTAAATAGTACTGTTAAATAAAGAATAATCAAGAATAAATATGCAAATGTGATAATAATAATACAAAATTGAGATGCAATCAAAAGCTTTTCCTAAAATTATACTTATCTATCAAGTTCAATAATTTATGACTAAAGAATGTGACCATTTCAAAGTAAGGCATTATATGTATATAGATATAGATGTGAAAGTTGAAGAGTTATGCAAAAACATTCTATCGTCCATCCATGCCTCCAATCACCAAATGGGTATTCAATAAGGCATACAAACATGAAATAGAGATAAAATAAATCATAAATCACCAAACAATACCAATCTAAAACACAAGTATGATATCAAAAATATTAAATAACATAGATATACCAATGTATAGATATCAATTATCAATTTGAGATAAATGAAGTTGAAATAACTCATAAATTCTTCTTTCCCTTTTTATCATAAATTAAAAAGAGATAAAAAACTAGTAATACCAACTAAAAACTAAAAGCTAGTAGATACCAATGAATACAAAGGTAAAGAGAAGATACCAGTTTAAAAATTAGAAGTTCATATATTCTAAGGAAAGCAAAATATGAATGTCAAATGAAAATTTCATGAATCCGTAATACAAACATTTAATTCACCATAAATAAACAAAACTCTATTAAAATCAAGTGGTTTAGTAAAAATATCAGCTAATTAATAATTGGTAAAAACATAATCAATTTCAATATTACCTTTCTCATAATGATCTTTAAAAAAGCGATATCTAATCTCTATGTGTTTAGTCTTACTTTGTTGATTTGTATTTTTGGTCATATGAATGGTATTAGTATTATCAGAAAATATTTTAATATGGTCAAAATATAAATCATAATCAAGGAGAGTATGTTTCATCCAAAAGACTTATGCACAACAAGCCCTGGCCGTAACATACTTCGCCTCGACAGTTGAGAGGGTTATAAAATTTTGTTTCTTGAAAGACCATGAAATAAGGATATTTCCTAGAAATTGACAAGTTTTTACTAGTGCTCTTCCTATCCATTCTACAACCAACATAGTAGATATCTGAAAAACTGATCATTGAGAATTGTCCGGTCTTCGAATACTATAAGTCCATTCCAATAGTGCCCTTAAGGTATCTAATAATGCATTTTATGACAATTAAGTGAGACTCTTTAGGATAAGATTGAAATTTGGCACATAGATATACACTAAACATAATATTCGGCTACTAGCCGTTAAATAAAGCAAACTACCAATCAGCTATGATAGAGTTTAATGTCAATGTTTTTACCTTATTCATCTTGTCAAGCTTTGTAGTGGTAGCCATGAGAGTCTTGCATATCTTTACATCTTCAAGCTCAAATTTCTTGATGAGTTCTCTTGTGTACTTGGCTTGATTAATGAAAATCCCATCATCTCTTTGCTTGATTTAGAGTCCAAAAAAATAGTTAAGCTCCTCCATCATACTCATTTTAAATTCTTTCTTCATGCATGATTCAAAATCCTTACAAAGTTTTTCATTGTTAAATTCAAAAATGATATCATTAACATATATTTGCAATATTAAGAAATCATTATCTATATGCTTTGTAAACAAGATAATATCAACTTTACCTTTGGTAAAACTATTTAAAATAAGAAAAGTGCTCAATATTTCATACCAAGCTCTTAGAGCTTATTTTAAAACATACAAAGCCTTTTCAAGTTTAAAAGAAAAATCTGGATATATAGGATCAACAAACCCAAAGGGGTTGTTCAACATACACTTCCTCTTCAATAAAATCATTCAAAAATGTACTTTTAACATCCATTTGAAAAAGCTTAAACTCTTTAAAAAAAGTAAAAGCAAATGTCATACGTATGGCCTCAAGCTGTGCTACGGTTGAAAGGTTTCTTCAAAATCAATTCCTTCAATTTGAGTGTAACATTGGGCCACTAACCTGGCTTTATTCCTAATAATATTTTCTGACTTATCCAACTTATTCCTAAAAATTCATTTAGTACCAATTGTTGGTCTTTCATGGGCTCTAAGAATAAGATGCTAAACTTGATTGCACTCAGATTAATTGAGCTCTTCTTGCATGAGAAGCAACTAATAGGAGTCGCCCTTAGCTTCGAAGATGTTTTTGGACTCAATATGAGAAATGAATGCAAAATAGCCACAAATATCATGGAATTTGGAGCGAGTAGTTACCCCTTTTGATACATCACTAATGATGAGGTCCTTGGGATAAAGCATATTTTCAATCCTTTAGAAGTGGTTGTGTTGGCTCTACTTCACCATCTTGGACTTCTCCGTTTGTATCATCCTTAGGCTTTTCCTCTTTGTCTTGTGCCAGTGAATTCTTTGTAGAAACTTTTTCAAAGTCTTAACCTAAAGAATCAATCTCCCCAACATTCATCACAAGAGAGATAGATTCCTCAAATTTAACATGCATAGACTCCTCAATAGTCAAGGTTGACCTATTGAAAACTTTATAAGCCTTACTGATATTTGATTATCCAACAAAAATAGCCTCAAAAGATTTTGGATCAAACTTGCCTAAAATTACTTTTGGTATTCAAAACAAAACACTTGCAACCAAAGACTTTAAAATAGGAAACATTTAGTTTTTTCAAATAGTAAATCTCAATAGGAGTCTTATTTGAATTCTTACAAAAATAAATTCAATTCCCAATGTAACATGAGGTGTTTACAGCCTTACTCATAAATATTGAGAGAATCCATATTCACTAATCATTGTTTACCCATTTCTCGAAGAGTATGATTCTTTCTTTCAACAACTCCATTTTGTTGTGGAGTTTCAGGACAAGATAGCTCATATTTAATCCTATTTTCTTCACAATAAGTGATAAAAGAATGGTTGATAAATTCTGTAGGTCACCTAGAGAGGGGTGAATAGATAACAATCTAATCAAATGCAAAATTAATGCAGAGTTAATAACTATTTATGCAAATTAAGACTATTAAGCTAACACACAAAGTATAACATAAGAATGTAGCCGAATTTTCGATGAAGGGCTCTATACTATCTCCTCAAGATTCTCTAAATTAAGAATTGAGGTGCCACTATGCCTTTCTTTATTGAATATAGTGTGAGCACACAAACAAACCCAAACATGTATATCAATTAAGCACAAGGTAGATTAAGCATATAAGAGATATAAACAATAAGCATAAGTAAGATATAAACAGAAGAAAGAGAGAGTTGAGCAATCGTAAATACAGATATTTGTTTCGAGGTTTGAGCACACTTGCTCTACATCCCCGCCTTCAACATTATGAAGGATTTTCACTATAATTGATCCCGCAAGATCGCTCAGTGCCGCAACACCTACAACGAGTTCACACTAAAACTCTTGGACTCACAAGTCCCTCGTTTGCTCCCGCAAGAGCAACACACGTGAACCCACAAGCTTACCGAGGCCGCAACCTCTACAACTCCCTAAATACAAAGGTGGAACACTTGTGATCACTTATCTTGATTACAAAAATAAATTCTCTCATAATAAGTATCTTAGAGGATGAATATAGAAATGAAAATCTCAAACTTGAGTGAGAAAAACTAGAGAGATGTTGTGATGGAAAACTCAAAAAATCTCTTTTAAAATCTCAAGGAAAACACTCTTTAAAAGCTTTCTTTTGATATGGAAGTTTAGCCCAAAAAACTTATAGAAAAGCTTCTGTGGAAGATAAGAAAAAGTAGCTCCAAAACACTTCTCAAAATCTTATGTAAAACTCACAAAAAATCCCCATATTTAAAGGTCAAGAAAAACTAGCCATTATGGTTCAAAAATTATCCAGAATGGCCTGTTAGTCTACTGTTCGATTGACTGACCAACGATCAAATTTCTGACTATTGGAGTCTGGAAGTCGACCGGGTGGTCGACAACCACTGTACAATATGTCAACTTTGAGCAAAGTTTTGAAGCCCAAAACATTAGAATTCAGAAATAAGTATATAAAAAGATTTTGTAGATCGTTAAGTTCTATTTTTAAATCAACTTAAATCAAGTCCATATCATTTAGGAGTAGGAAGTTATCAACAAAATACAGAAAGATGTCAAATTAGAAACTGTAAACTATTTTCAGAATAAGAACAGACTTCAACCCAATATTTGACATCTTTAACATTTGAATCAGAAAATAATTATTGAATAAAACATGTAGCCTTAAAAGTTATCTTTGAAAAGTAATTTAAATCATATAGATTGAATATAGAAATAAAAAGTTATGATTAGAAATTTACAAGGGTGTTGAGTAGATTAGCAGAACGGTCGGCCGCCCGGTCGACCGAGAAAACCCGAGAGCTCTGCAAACTCAGTCAGTCGACCGATCGGTCTACCAAGCTCAAGTCACACATGCTTGTACACATCTTGTGTATGTCGATCGACGGTCGATCGACTTAATCGTCGGTCGACCAGTTAGTCGACCGCACACAGCCCAAAAACAGTTTTAACTTTTTAAAATACATCTTAAATTTCATAAAATCTTCATAAAATATACAAAAATAAGTTCTTTAAAATACTTTGAAGTATAAATATATGTGATAAAAAATCAACACATATTACAAACATGTGAATTATTTTTGAGACATAGAATTTAAAGCTTAAAATAAAAATCGTATTTTTCGAAAATCGAACTTTTTTTTTTGTGTGTGTGTGTGTATAAGCTTTAGAATTTCTCAACTAATCTATCCTTTACATTTTATCCAAAAATAAAATCTTAACACTTACAAACATGACACAAGTCTTAAAAATCTTCTCTTGAAAATCTTCTTCTCCATCTTCACTTGGTCCAAACCTTAATCCAAAGAGGTAGACTCCTTTTGAGTACTTGATGCGATCTTTATGTGCGAGCTTTTAAATTAACACGTGCTAGCTTCAAAACTTGACTTCGAATTTTTTATTGAAGCTAAATACCGACTAAGATTTTGATTGAGAATATGAAACTAAATGAGCTTAAGATCATTAATATTATAACTATATGAGTTAATCATCATCAAAACTAGGGTGTTGGGCCTTTAGGCCAACAATCTCCCTCTTTTTGATGATGACAAAACTCATGGAGTTATATATATATGGATTAAAGATAAGCTTCATAGAATCTCCACTGTAACTCATGCATAGCAAAAACAATAAGGATATCAAAGAAAAGCTCATAAACAAAACACAAATATATGCATAAACAATAAATATTAAACACGCATATATTAACTCTCTAAATTCTTCTCCCCCTTTTGTCAATTTATTAAAAAGGACTGAAGATAAACAAATAATAAAGATGTATATTCGATATACATTCATGAAGAGGAGAAACATTAAGTTAGCTCCCCTTGCATCCATGCATTACCTGAAGAAGGGATGACTAGACCCTAACCCGTATAAGCACAATATGCAATGTATAGACGGAGATGTTAAGCTCCCCTACACATGCGTACCACATAAGAAAGAGAGGTCAAACTCTACTATATATGAAATATACTCAACATGAATCTATATATAGAAGACATGTTAAACTCTCCTTGCATATAGGCAATGTATATCAACAAATTTTGAAAATTTTTTTTGATGCCACTTTAAAATAAATTTTGAAATTTCTTAAAGTCAACAAAATAGATTTTGATACCACTTGAAATCAAATAGTAGTTGACAAAATAAATGTTGGTAAAGCTTATAGATAAATAAGATTTTAATATACTAATAGTAGATTTTGATACCAATTGAAGTTGAAACATGAAATACATTTTGATACCCAAAAAAATACCAAATGAAATCAATCTATAAGCTTATAAAATATCAATAAACATTTAAAATTAAGTCAAGCTTAGCATAACCATTTTGGGCTTAAAAAAATGTATGGCATTGTAAAATAAGCATAATTAAAATCATATATATGTATGTATGTACAATTTAAATACCAATTTGAAATATGTTGCATACATATACACGAAAATAAGTATGAGTGTACAAAAGTAAAATATCTTGAAAATCAAGTGTACACCTCATAACAATCCACCTTATCATACACAAGTTTAAATAGATTTTCAATAAGGGACACAAGGCATGATCGCCCATCCAACCGCCCTTTAAAGGGTAGAAGTTTTCAAAAATAAGATTTGAAAAAGTTATAGATTTGAAAACACTATCAAATAAAGAATAAATAACTAGTTAAAAATTGTTTTTAAAAAACTAGATAAAGATCCTTTAAAAATGAAAACAAATCATATATCCCATGAAGCATGATAAATACGTAAGAGTTGACACTCGAAATCTATAAATCTCATAAATGCTCATAAAAATAAAGTAATGAGTAAATAAAAGAAATGTGAGTGCATAAGAATCATGTGAATAGCATATTCATGAAAATAAGCAATAAAATGCAAAACATCAAAACATATGAAAATCATAAGAATTTATTTTTCATTAAAACTAAACAAATTTCAAGGTATATGCATGTTTTTTTTCAAAACTAAAAGTATACATACATATTCCAAACATGAACGAGTTCATAATCAAATTTCGCATGAAAGTAAGTGACTCAAGGATATTTATGCATATCTATTAGATTTAGACAAAAATAAAATATATATGAAGCTATACATATAAAAAAAAATAAGAAAAACGAGCATAAATGAAAGAATCATCAAAACTAGGTTATACATGTACATTAATGAGTACAAATGAGCAATGAAGTACAAACATATAATAATAAAGTGTAACTCGCTACTTATACAAGTATAAATATAAGTTTTAATGAAAACTACATCTAAACAAATAATCACTATATGAAGTACAAAACAAACATGATCATTAAGCTAAATGCACATGTTTTAGAAATAGTATATATATAGTAGTTAAATAATAGTGAGAACACAAAATATGAATCCATATGAAAATGGGCGTATCTCAAAGACTATTTTTGTATATCATATGTCTAATAACATTGTTTTTAAAATAATGAGCATTAAAACCACAACATGCTAAAAATAATTAATGTAAAAGCATTTATGCTAAAATAAGAGTTTAGAGAAATATGAACTATTCTCTAAGTCTCCAAATCATGATAGCGGATACAATAATTTGGTATGTCCATCTAACTCCATATGCATCCACCATCAAGGCACCAGCCCTCTCACGTTTTGTGAGAGCCTACACCCACATCAACACAAGAGGTGGAGATTTTAGTACCCATATCTTTTTGAGTCCACGGGGGTTAGCATCATAGCGAACCTAAATATTTTTATTTGCAAAATTTATATGATTTATTCTATCAAAATAAAAGTTTGCTAAATAACTTTTGCGACCTCAATGTGTACATTTGTACATTCTAGCATGCATACGAGTGATGTGAGTGTGAGCATAGTGTGCAAATATATGCCATGGGTTTGTGCAAAAACATGTGAAATTTGTTTCTTGTGAAACATGGATTCCAATATATTATGTTAAAAGCTCACTGGTTCAAAGTGAAGCCCAAACAATTAATGTTCTTCTTCATAATATAAATATCATTATCAATTTTGGAAGAAGAAACATGTGAAACAAAATTCTTTTTCTTTTTAGAAATATTTTCTTTTTTTCTGAAACAATTTTCTTTTTCAAGGATTTATTTTCATTTAAAATAATTTCTTTTTCTTTTTCCACCAAAATAAGTCTATTTTTCAATGAAATGTTTCCTTCACAAATTTCATTTAATTTTGAAGTCAATGAAACAGTCTCTCTTTTCAAAAATTCATTTTCTTTTGAAATAATTTCAAATTTATTTTGAAAAAAATCCTTTTCTTTTGGAACCAAAACATTTTCATTTTTCAAACTTTTATTTTTCATTTTAACAATTCATACTTTTTAAGAAGTTGTTGACAAAATAAAGTAAGCTCATCATATAGTATGTCAACATCTTCATCAAACTCGGATTCGGAATTTGCCTCAAAGAGGTCAACCCCTTGGACCATGTAGCACGTGTTGGAAGTAGCACTTCCATCATCTAAGTCACTCCCCATGTAGTATTGCTTTTCTTCACCAAAAGAGACATGAGTGCTCCATACTATAAAAGCCGAATAAAAGTTAGCAACTTTAGATAAATATTCATCATTTAGGGTAGATTTTATAGCATGGATGGCTTTTGTGTTAGCCTCAAAAAACTTGAAATTAACTAAATAAGATTTTTTAATGGTGGTAAAATAAACATGGATGCCTAGGGTTTTAAGGTACATGGACATCTTAACTTTCTAAGTTTGGATGTTAAGAATGTCGAACATAGGAGGTATCATGAAATCCATATGTGTGTACAAATATTGTGATTAGTTAAAAGTAGAATCTTTAACTTAAGGTTGTTAGACTCAAATCAAGAGCACCAAGCTCTGATATCA
Organism: Agave tequilana; assembly: GCA_038442645.1. Classification (NCBI taxonomy): domain Eukaryota; kingdom Viridiplantae; phylum Streptophyta; class Magnoliopsida; order Asparagales; family Asparagaceae; genus Agave; species Agave tequilana. The sequence goes on along the minus strand of JAVJIF010011796.1, from coordinate 79,079 downwards.
ATTGTAGGTCCCCTAGAGGGAGTGACAATCTAATCAAATACAAAACTAATACGGAATAAAAACCTATTTATGCAAATTAAAACTATTATGCTAACACAAAGTATAACTCAAGAGTGTAACTGAATTCCCAGTGAAGGGCTTTGGACTATCTCCTTAAGATTCTTCTACATTAAGAGTTGAGGTATCACTATGGCTCTCTTGGTTGAATACTAATGTGAGCACACAAATAAGCCCAAGCATGTATATCAATTAAGCACAAGATAAATCAAGCATATAAGAGATATGAACAATAAGCATAAGTAAGATATAAATATAAGGGGGAAGAGAGAGTTGAACAATCACAAATAAGGGAGATTTGTTTCGAGGTTCAAGCACACTCTTTCTACATCTCCGCCTTTAACACTATGAAGGATTTTCACTATAACTAATCCTGCAAGATCGCTCGGTGTCACAACACCTACAACGAGTTCACACTAGAACTCTTGGACTCACAAGTCCCTCAGTTGTTTCCGCAAAAATAACACGTGCGAACTAACAAGCTTGCCGAGGCTGCAACCTCTATAACTTCTCCAAATACAAAGATGAAACACTTGTGATCACTTCTCTTGATCACAAAAATAAACTCTCTCACAATAAGAATCCTAGAGGATGAATATAGCAATGGAAAGCTCAAACTTGAGTAAGAAAAACTAGATAGATGTTGTGGCAAAAATCTCAAGAAATCTCTTTTGAAAACTCAAGAAAAACACTCTTTAAAAGTTCTCTTTTAGATATGGAAGTTTAGCCCAAAAAACTTGTTGAAAAACTTCTGTGGAAGATAGAAAAAGTAGCTCCAAAACACTTCTTAAAATCTTTTATAAAACTCACCCAAAAACTCCATATTTATTGGCCAAAAAAAATAGTTGTTATGCTTCAAAAACTGGCCAGAGTGGCTTATCAGTCAACTGCCCGGTCGATCGACCAACGGTCAAATTTTTAACCGTTGGAGTCTGGCGGTCTACCGGGTGGTCGATCAACCACTGTACAATAGGTCAATTGTGAGCAAAGTTCTTAGGCCTAAAACGTCAGAATTCAAAAATAAGTATATAGAAAAAATTTGTAGATGTTTAAGTCATCATTCTAATGCAACTTCAATCAACTCAATATTATTTTAGAATAGAAAGTTATCAACAAAATATGGAAAGCTGTCAAATAAAAAACTGTAAACTGTTTTCAGAACAAGAACAGAATTCAACCCAATATTTGACATCTTTAACATTTGAATCAGAAAATGATTTTTGAATAAGAAATGTAGCCCTAAAGTTATCTTTGAAATTCAATTAAATCATGTTGATTGAATATAGGAATAAAAAGTTATGATTAGAAATTTACAAGGGTGTCAAACAGATCAGCGAACGGTCGGCCGCTCGGTCGACTGAGAAAGCCCGAGAGCTCCGCAAACTTAGTCAGTCGACCGGTCAGTCGGCCGAGCTCAAGTCACATATGCTTATGCACATCTTGCGCATATCGGTCGACAGGCTCAGCCTTCGGTATACTGGTCGATCAACCGCAAGTAGTCCAAAAACAGTTTTAACAACTTTTTAAAATACATCTTAAATTCTATAAAATCTTAATAAAATCCACAAAAATAGGTTCATTAAAATAATTTAAAGTACAAATATGTGTGATAAAAAATAAATACATATTACAAACATGTGAATTATTTTTGAGGCATAGAATTTTAAGCTTAAAACAAAAACTGTATTTTTCGAAAATCAAACTTTTTTTGTTTGTCTGTGTAAGCTTGAGCATTCCATAACTAATCTATCCTTTATATTTTATCTAAAAATAAAATCTTAACACTTATAAATATAACACAAGTCTTAAAAATCTTCTTCTTCATCTTGACTTGGTCCAAACCTTGATCCAAAGAGTTAGACTCCTCTTGAGTATTTGATGCGATCTTTAAGCACGAGCTCTTCAATCAAAATGTGCTAGCTTTAAAACTTGACATCGAATCTTTTGTTGAATCTAAACACTGACTGATCTTGATTGAAAATCTGAAACTAAATGTGCACGAGATCATTAGTACTATAACTATATGAGTTAATCATCATAAAAATTACAGTGATGGGCCTTTGGGCCAACAAATTCACCACCTCTATTCTTCCTTATGTGTAAAATCGGAAAATTTTCTTCTTTTCAACCCTTTTTCTAAAAACATGAAAAATATGAGAAAGCTTCATCTTATATTCTAAAAAGAAAGCCCATGTGAATCTAGAGAAATCATCAACTAAAACAAAAACAAAATGATTACCACTAAGATTTTTGATTTTAATTGAGCCAAATAAATTCATGTGGATTAACTCTAAAAGTCTAGTTGTCATGATATCCTTGATTATTTTGAATGAGAACTTGGTTTGTTTCTCAAGTTAGCACACATCACAATTGCGGTCCTTTTTCAAACTTCAAAAAGAAAAGCCTTTCACTAATCTTTTGAATTAATTCGGGATAAGTGGTCAAATGAAATATGGCCTAATCTTTTATTCCATGATCAAGAATCTTTATTTAAAGCATTAAAATAAGTGGCATTGCAATCTAAATTAAGCATGTAATCATATAAATATTATTTTCACGAAAACCGAAAAGAACACATGTATTTGTTTTCATATCCAAAATGTCACAAGAGAAATCAAAAATAATTTGAAAACCTCTATCACAAAGTTGGCTAATGTGTAAAAGATTATGCTTATGACCTTTAACTAAAATAACATTCTCAATTAAGGGAGATGAGTCAATTTTGTTGTTACTATACTAACGATTTTGTCCTTTGAATCATCCCCAAAGGTGACCGATGCCTCCTTCATGATACCTTGATAGTGTTACAAAGTTATTGATATCCCAAGTCATGTGCCTTAAGCAACCACTTTCAAGATACCACCTCTCCCTACGTCTTGGAGTTTTGGTGCGTACCTATATTAAGCAATAAATTTATTGATTTTGGTATCAAACTTTCTTGGATCTTAAAGTGTTAGTTTTTCAAACCCAAATATAGTCATTTGAAGCATTTATGTGATCATAACAAAACATAACCAAGTGACCTTTTCGGCCTCAATAGGTGCAAGTATACACATTGCCATAAAGAAATACATGTGTGCATGATGAGCATGTGAAATATGAGCATGTTTAGTGTGTGTGACATGATGTGAATGAGATTGTGTGTGAGCATGTGAAGCATGAGATTTCCTTTGAGTTTGCCTCTTTAAAAATATAGTCTTTAGTCTAGTATTATCAAATTTACACTTTTTTAAAATAGTGCTTAAAGTATTAACCTTGTTTTTCAAAGTTGAAATCTTGTTTTCATCAATCATACAAAATTTAGCCCTATAAGAAACTTTGTGAGCATCAAAATCTTTTTGTGTGCTTTGAAGTATGGAAGATAAAGCTTTTTTTTTCTTTAAAAGTGTAACTATTTGATTTTGGAGAAGTTCATTTTCTTTTTTCATTTTTAAATTTTTTTTTTGAGAAAGTCATAGTTGTTTGATAATTCTTCAAAAGTTTCGGCCATTTCATCCATAGAAAATTCATATTCATCAGAATAAGTTTCGGATGTTACCTTGTGTGTGTTCTAATTTATCATGAAACACACATGAGCTGTGTCAACCTCCTTTTCTGATTCACTCTCCGAGTCTCATGTTGCCTTGTTTTCTTTTTATATGGTTTCTTGAAGATTGTGGGCTTTGCTTTGCTCTCTGGGCATTCGTCAATGACGTGTATTCATTTCCTATAATTGTAGCAAACAATCTTCTTGTCCTCTTTGCCTTACCATTTTCTCCGGTTGTTGAATTTTACCTTGTTGTACATCCTCCTTATATTCATAACAAGGAGATAACAAGGAGGGAAAGATCTTTGTCATTTTTTTCTTCTTCATCATCTTCATAAAAAATGGTAGAAGTAGACTTGAAGGCTAGCATCTTCTTCTTTTGTACAGCTTCTTTTCTCTTGCTTTCCTCTCCATCCATGGGTCTTGAGATTGTCAATAAGATTTATGAGCTTCATCTCTTCTTTGTCATTGAGCTCCTTCAAAGTTATAGCTTTCACTTCCCATGAAGGTAGAAGAGCTCGGATGACTTTCATCACCTATTGGTCGTTATCTATTCCATCACCTAAAGCAGTAAGACCATTGGTGATTTTAGTAAACTTAGTAACCATGTCATCAATTGATTCTTCCTCAGTCATAGCAAAATTTTCATATTGAGAACACAGGAGATCAATCTTAGCTCTCTTGACATGTGACGTCCCCTCGTGTGTGACAACTAGGTGTGACCAAATTTCATGGGAGGATTTGCAATGAATAACGCTAGCAATATCATCATCATTTAAGGCTTGAAGCAATACATAGTGGGCCTTTGCATTGGCATCAAATTCCTTGGTGGCAATTTTAGATCATGTATTCTTATCACCATCGGATACACTAAAAGGTTTAGTCACTGCCTTTGCAACCCAGGTTCCTAAGGATTGTAAGAAAACGGTCATCTTAACTTTTCATATAGATAATTTAAGGCCAAAAACTTGGTGGAGTCTTGATTCTTTTGGCCATGTAAGCTAGTGTAGTGAACAAAAAGTGATTAGCTTGTGGATCTCTCTAAGGTAGTAACCCAAAAACTTGAGTACAAGGATCTGATACCAATTTAAAGTACACATAGAGGGGGGAGGGATAAATAGGTGTACTTTCAATCTAAGGTCCAAATGTAAAAATACAACAATTTATAATATAAATGATGCAAACGGTCAACTCAAATCAAGAAGTGAAGTCGGATTCCCTATGAAGGGCTCTAGAACTTCTCCTCTATATTTCTCTTAATAATGAGTTGAGGTGCTCAATTGCCTTCTTGATTTAGAGAGTGAAAACCGATAAGAATAAATGATGCTAGAAAGATAAATAGAAACAAAGACACAAGTGCAAGCAAATGTAGAGTAAGAGTAAGAGAGAAACAATCGTAAATACAAGAGATTTGTGTTCGAGATTTGAGTAACAAGTTCTACGTCCCCGCCTTCACTGCCTGAATGATTTCACTATTCATTAAGGATCTTTCCACAAAAGAGCCTTCACAAAAGAACTACAAGGTCTACTCAAGAACGGAGTACACAACTCCACTTTTCAATCCGCTATACAAAAGGTAGCACTAAGTCAATGAGTTTAACAAGCTCTTAGTGACCACAAAGATCGCAAAAATTCCTTCCTATAGTATTTGATGTGAGATGAAACTCAAGAAGTTTGTGAAAGAGAAAATCAGTTGAAATGATTCAATCTAAGTGCTGAAAAATTGCAGAAAAATGATTTTGAAATGAGAGCACATGAAATAATAAAAACTTGAAAACTTTTCTTGAATAAACTTGATTTTCAAAATTAATTATCTTGTTCTTTTTAATCATGTACAAATGAACCTTATATATAGGCAAATGAATAGCCTGTTAGGTCATTAAGAGAGATTTGCCCCAAAAAGAGTAAAAATGCTCATCGGGAAAAAAGTCAAAGAAACAGATTTTAAAAATTAACCGTTATTGTAGCAGTACTAGAACATCGGTCGACCGCCGGTCGACCGGTAGTTCAATATATTGACTAACAGTTGGCGTCGGTCCACCGCTCGATCGACCGCTTGGTCGATCGAGACTAGGCTAGTGCTAGTCAGTCAACCGCTCGGTCGATCACTAGGTTTGCCTGTCGACTACCCAGTCGTCCGACAAACGTGCACAACGTGCACAAGTAGAGGTCAAATAACCCCGTGGTCCAGTCGACCGCCTGGTCGATCGACCAAGGCTGAAAAGTAAAAAATGAATATAAACTAATTTTAAACTATTTTATATGAGTTATAGAAATATTTGGTAATACATAGGCTTCAGGATACATGTTAGAAATAAGATATAAATCTTGAAAAATCATGAGGCATGAATCATTGAACCTTTGTAAAATGCAAAAAAGAGAAAAACTAGATATTGAAACTCGTATTGAAAAACTTGAATTTTGTATGTGTGTAACTTCTTGAGCATCAATTCTACACACTATACTTTAACATACTAGTTTCTTACACGGGTGCTATATCTTCAAAGTCATCTTCTAGTGGGCTTCTCCAGGGTGAGTCTTAATTGTCCTAACTTGAATCCCATCCTTGAGTGAGCTTGAGACTATAACACCTTCCTTTTGAGGAAGAAGCACTTTGAATCTTTTTGAAACTTGAAGAATACTTAAACACTTGAACATGATTAGTACTAAATAATTATATAGGTTTTGTTATCATCAATACAAGAAACCGGTGATTGCGACCTTGGGCCAATAGCTGAATGGTTAAAAGATCTATTGTCAGAAGTCTCTATCGTCCTAAACATATCCTTCCTATCTCTTTTCATACTGACTCAAGATCCATCATTGAGATTTTAAAATAAGATAATGCCAATAAGAAGATGAATAGACACATTCAAATCAGACATAAATCTGTTCAGTGCTATTGGGTAAAGTTGTGCTTCTAAACTTTATAAAATCCGAGAAGAATATTATTGACCCATTGACAAAGGGTCTTTTTAGGAGTGTGATCCTAGAATCATCGAGAGAGTTGGGGTTAAACCCATGATAGAGTACACCGATAGCGGAAACCCAACCTATTTTATTGAGAGCTGGTTCCATAAAAGAGGTTCAATGTGGTAGTAACATATTAGATTGGTGATACTCATATGGAACATCAACTCAGATATGTTAATATTTTATATGCAACATTATAGCTACTACACCTTCTCTATAGTGATGATGCTCTTAGATGCAGCTTGGTAAGGTTGAATTAAACTCTTAATAAGTCCAACGCATGTTGTGTGGAGGGTACAACTTCCAACTGTAGTACCTTTGAAAGACTTACCTACGTGAGAGGAACCGTGATGGCCGCGGTTGGGGGTAAGGGCTAACTCCTATAAACTTCTCATGAATCGATTATTATGAGTATGAACTTTAACGTTTAACCCTCACTCAATAAATAGAGACTTACTGTGTATGTTTTTCATCAATATCTGGTTAAAAAGGCCTAATTCAAGGCGTAGTCTATTATATCTCTGAAGTGATGATGAAATTCACTAAGGGTAGATTCAAGGCCGTAAGCTATTGACCCTGAATCTATAATATGATGTTCCCAAAATTTTTTCTTGCTTATGACTTATGATTTGTGGATATCATATTGTTTTCTTTTATCTTTCTTGAAACTCAAGTTTTGGGGAGACTGTTGGATGTGTGTTTTTAATTTTGGAGGGAAAACTTGAGTTTTCCTCTCATTTTGGTTTTGGTCTTAGTCTCACATTGGATGGGAGATGAGATGTTGAGTAGTGTATATACTAACTCCTCCCAAGCCTATTATTATGATTTGTTGGGCCATGCCATACTCTCTACACGTGCACACACATGCGGAACCGAGTCAGGCCTGGTCGGGTTCGGGTTCGAGTGGCGCACGCCCTCAACCTGCGGGCACGAATGCAGTTCGATTTAAGGGGTGCTTGGACCTGCTATATTTTGAAAATTATTTTTGTCTTTCAAAGCTAACTCTGAGATTTTGGGCGAAGTTACCTGAGTACCTAAACTCAGAATGATTCCCGAGCACTTGACCTCAGAATCATCCCTGAGTACTTGGACTCAGAGTGATCTCAGAGTGGACCCGAGCATTTGGACCTGGGATCATCTTGAGCACTTGGATCTTAAAGTCCTTCCTAAGAACTTGGACTCAGAATATTCCCGAGCTCCGTCTCACTCTCTCGAAGTCTTTCACTGTTTTGATTTGTAACGCTTCTTGACCTGGTAAAAACGGATCTGTGAAAATGCAGAGTCATTGCAAATTAATTGCATCAAATTTGAACTTCCGCTTGATTTGTGCGAAGGTTGTTAGTAATGGGTAGAGCCCTATGCCTATAATAGATTTTCTCTCCATTTATTCTTGGATACAGTAGAAAACTTAGATATACAGCTACATTCTTTTTCTCCCACAGTTAAATTTCTTCAACATTTTCAATTTTCAAGACAACAATTCTCTGTCTTAGTAAGAGACTCTGCCTACTGTTCTAGGCCGAGTGTTGATGATTCCAGGAGATTCTCTTACCGCTATTGGACAAAGTCAAATAAATGTTCGGATAAGAAGATGGGCTTTTGATTCTTTAGGACAGCGACTACGTGACTGCATTCCCCATACTAGAATAATTTATATTTATTCTTATTCGATCTTGTAGTAGCATGCTAAGAAGTTTAATTAAATTGTTTGCCATAAAATTGATTTGCATGTTTTAAGAAATAGCATAATATACCAACAATCTAAAGGATCACCTCCTACAAGATAGGTAAAGAAGTCTTCACTGGAGGATGTAAGAGTCCTAATTCTTTTGCTCATTCTAGTTTCAAATTTAATTTAAATTCTTTTTCTTTGTCTTTTTTGGGTATGAACGAAGGTTGAGCAGTCCCAAGTCCAGGAGTGTCCAAAATACCTGGGGACGTGGCTTCAGTTAAAAAGAACGACAGGAGGGTCCCTAATACCATACACAAGATATACAAGACATTTGTAAATAAGTAGGGATGCGAAGCAGTGCAGGAATCACTGTAGGGTCGTACACAGAGAATTGGAACAAAATAGCCTGAATAGTGGATGCCATGCGATTGCTATAGGTAGATGTTCGCGTCCCATAACTTGCTGACTACGATAATACCAAATCGTTCAGATAGTGTAAATTGTGACAATCAGGCTTAGTTTCTGGTTTGGGTTACAACGAAAGACGTAGTTGTAACCCAGTATGCAAAGTGTCCAGGCAAGGGCCAGAGCGAGGAAGTACCAAGCAGCCAGCTTATCAGATTCAAGAATACCTGGGGAGAGGATGATGCCATACTGATCGAAAAAATGGATTGTTGGGAGGACAAGGTGGGGGAGGTGGTGCAGTCAATAGATTAATTATATGCTCGTAGAGAAAGTGTGAGGTGTCAAACATCAAAGGATAATGCATTAGTAGTCGATCTAACAACCATGAGTCAGATCAGACAAGTTTGCTCTCCATTACCGATCACGTGTTTACTCTGTTGTTGGATGAAAGGAATGGCATTGCAGACTACTTTCTATGCCCAAGATTCTATTTGCTTTTGTTTAGTCTCATATCAGCTTAACTTGGTACTCCTATCTCTCAACCCGGTATGGCAATAGAAAATGATTTGTCTAATTGTGCATTAGACAACAAACACCGAACCTTCTTCAACAAGGAACGATTTATCTCCTTAGCCAACTTATGTAATCCATTTGTGAAGTGAGTATCAATATCAGTGTTCTGGCCAAATTGTATGAATTGGCTATTGTATCTTTCAACATCACCAATTTGTAGCTCCTTGATCTTCCTACCAATCTGCTCCTCCATCATATCCTTCCACTTCACCAACATACTTAGGGCTTCATACCTTTATCTCATGGGATATATCCAATAATGCCTAGATAAATTATCAATAAAGAGATAAAGTACTTATAACCACCAAGCGATGCATTCTTAGCAGGTCCCTAAATACTTACGTGAACACAATCAAGATGACCTTCAGAGTGATGAGTAGTGGTGCTGAATTTCATCTTCTTCTTGTCCAGAACGCCGTGTTTACCCAATTCCATGTTGCAGGTAGATGCACCTTCCAATGATCCCTTCTTTACTGGAGCTTGCAAAGACTTTCTCCTCCGTGTCCAAGCCTCATCTGCCAGACCTGTGTGAAAATATCATATGAAGAAATAGAAGTCTCCACCTGACCTGTAACTATACTACCCTTCAAGTAGTAGAGACTGTTTCGACGGACGCCCTTCATAATCACCATTGAGTCTTTGGTTATCTTAAGAATATCGTCTCATACGGATACCGTAAGACCCAATGGTTTCAAAACACCAATAGAGATAAGATTCTTTTTGAGTTGAGGTACATACCTCACTTCCTTCAATTCTCGTACTATCTCATCAAATATCTTGATATGGATTGTACCTATCCCTTCCACATTACACGGATGATCATCACCCATGACAGCGAAATATCCATCTAGCTTTCCAAAACTAGAAAACCAGGCCCTGTTCGGGCACACATGATAGGTAGCTCCTATATCTAAGATCCACTCAGAATTACCCGAGTAATCAACAGTAGGAGTAGAAACAGAGAAAGAAAATACCGATGAGTCTAAATTTGATCCATCCGCCTATGAAGTACTGGCATGAGTACTGACCATCTGTGCAAGATTTGCCTTAGTGTTTGACTTCTTCTTATTTTTGGCCTTCGGACAATCAATCTTTCAGTACCCTAACTCCTAGCATAAGGCGTACTGGTTCTTCTTCAGATCTCTGAAACCTGATCTGGACTTCGATCTTCCTTGATCACTCTGCCCTTCCGATTGAAACTCCTGCCTCTTACTGCCAACGGCTCTGTGGTTGTGCTCCCTAAAGAAGAAAATCTATTCTGCCTCCTTACTTCATAATTCACAAGAGCAGCAGACACCTCATTATAGTTAAGGATTGTCTTCCATTGATCAATGTAAGAGTAAAGGTCTCATACTCTTCTTCAGGAAGAGAATTCAATAGAATTACCGGCTTATCCTCTTCGTCAATTTTCACATCAACATTAACCAGGTCTGTAAGAAGCTTTGTATAGCTATTCATGTGTTCGTCTACGGAGATTTTCCTCTTCATCTGGAAACGATAAAGCCTCCTCTTCAACTATAATCACGGTTCGATACTTTTTATTAGATACTTTTTCTCCAGGATCTCTCACAGCTGCCTCGCAGATGTTTCATGCAACACATGATACTTGATGTCTTGTGTCAAATAAGACATGATCAAGCTATACACCATCCGGTTCATCTTATCCAAATCTTCTTCAGTAATAGAACCACGCTTTTTCTCCAACCATAGAGTGTCTTCGAGATTTGATGCCGTCAATGCATCCATCACCTCACATCTCCACATACCGAAGTTGTTCTTGCTGTCAAACTTCACCACATCAATTCTCAAGGATGTGGATTGACGGATTTCACCATAGATGTACTTTCTCCAGCCATCTTTTCAACTGATTCCTCAAACAATGTGGCAAATAAACGAAGTTAGATCAAACAAACTAGAAAAAGATAGGATCTTACCTCAGGGCGAAACCTTTGAAGAGTTTCTGAAGCGATCTACTCCTACAAGTTTGATTCCTCGAGCAATCCCAACACTGTTTTGAGATCCCACAAACAGTCCTACCGCTGTTCCGAGATCGACACACGATCTCTGCCAAACAACAACTGATACCCTAAGAATCGACACACGATCTCACGATGAACCTGGGATGCTCTGATACCACTTGTTACGCGCGAGGCAACAACTAGTGAGGAATCCACCAATAGAGATAGACACGCCAGAGAAGTACCAACCGACAAGAACAGAGAAACAAGAGAGAAAGCAAGCCAACACAATATTTAACGAGGTTCGGCAATTTGCCTACATCCTCGGGGCAAGGGAGAGAAAGATTTTATTGATTCAACAATCAATACAAGGGAATACCAGAGAGATACTTCAAAGGATATAATTCATGAGGGCTCTAACCCATATTTATAGCCAAAGAGTCCCAGGGATTTAGGAAACCCCAATTGCATTTGATCTCAACTCAGAAAAAGAATTCAAATCCTAAAGGAATCCAAATCCTAAAAGGAGAAGCAATTTGCCTGTTAGAAAACTCCAATTGGATCTGACTTTTTTCAGAAACGAAGTTCGAATCCAAGTTGGATTCCACAAGCTTTATCAAGCTTTCATCTCCTTTCTCTCCCTACAAAGCCATGGGCCAATCCTGGACTATCTGTCGGGAATTCAGGTGCTCGGGCTGTTGTGAATTTTCTTGACGGCCTGAACCAAGAATTTTGAACATTTTCTTCACTGCTGGTTAGAGAGGTTCAAAGTGTGGGGTGCTCTCGCTCATCAAACACATGAGTTTTCTGTTGAGCACAAATTTTATACACTTTTACTTATATTTATAAATTTTGTGTCTAAGATAGTGCTACTCAAGTGTTTTTAGTTAATATTGCAGAATTTAGGGACCTAAATATAATATTCAAGGGGAAAAAAAATGAAAGAACATGGTTTATTGCAATAAGTAAGCAAAATAAATAAATAAATAAATAAATAAATTTAGTCGGACTCACGGTCAAGCCATATTGAAGCCACACTTCAAGAAAAGAAGCCCAACAGTGAATGGAAGAAACCTGTGAAATCTGGTGAAACATCACCACGTTACCACTGCCATGTAGCTGTAAAATGAAAATTTTACTGCTACCCAACAATTGAATCTAAGCCATTGATCTCAATTTTATGTGCAGCTTTCACGAATGAAGATTTGGATAATAGAGAATTATTTTTAGTTTAAAGCAATCCATATCTTACCCAAAGCAATGTGAAATGTTATTTTGATCTCACCATGTTATTCTAATTATAGGAGATTTAGTTAAAATCCTAACAAATAAGTGTAATAAACTCTGACTATAATAGGGGAGGGATGCTTGAGCTAAAATTGTCTCTTATATCCTCCAAAATCTGAGTGGAAGCTTATTGCTGCAGCAAAAGAGCTTGGAGAGCATTTGCGATAGTGATTTTTGAAGTATCAAATTTTCCTTTCTTATTAATGTGTTCTTTTTCTTCTTTATTTTATTCGTATTTTTACTTACTAATTTGATATCTAGGGTATGATCAAAAAATGTTAAAGAATGCTCAAGTAGCTAAGTACTCATCCCTCATGTTATCTCATTGTCATGATTTTGTTAAGTTAAACAATATCTAAACAATCGTTAGTTCATCCAAAACCTATGATAAATTAAAATGAGTAGTATCACTCTAGTTTATAATTAGTGAAAATGAATTAGGGTTGTTGAAATTGTTATGTAGTTTAACTTAATCATCTTCTAGAATCAGTATCTTGCATGCCTACACAACCCATAAATTGATAGGTAATAATTATCACGTATAATCATATAATATATGCTTTTTGTAATTAAGTAGAAAGTAAAGATTGTAACTAAGTAGAAAGTAAAGAACTTTGTGCTTGCATGCCGTATCTTCCAATTTTCTGATTTGTAGACAGTTAGCCATGGTATAGATCGTGATATTTGGAGAGAAAGTAAATTAGTGCTTAGTTTCTTCATGTTTAGTGGATTCTTTTCTCTAGATTATTTTTCTATTGATATTTTCTTATTTAAAGTAGTAATAATCAATCATCTTTCAACTTCATTTCTTAATTCACATTAATAATTTTTAAGTCAAAAAGAATATCTCCTCTCTGTAGATCGACCAGTATTTGCCTGTATTTCACTGTACGTTGTGCACTTATGGTTTAACTTAATTTCTCACAAACATTTCCTTATCCTTTTCCTTATTTAATTGCTCTCTTTCTTACTTAGTTGCTTACTTAAGTTTATTCACTTTTCCTGGCTTAGATTAGATTAAATCCTTTAATTCTTAGACATCATGCTTAGAATTGTTTGCTTTCTTAGCATATAGATCTAGGATCTCTTTCCACTTGCACATTGCATATTTCATCACCCTGCAAAATCGTCTTCTTTCCTGGTGGCTTTTTCCACTGGTAAGTGAGTTTAGTCTTTTTATTAATTATTGCTTATTTATTAGAACAGATTTATACACTATACCCTTTCAAACCCCCCTTCTTTTCTGTTATGTTTTGTGAGGTAATCAAGGTGAGCTTCCATGCGAGGGTGAGGGTGCTTTCATGGAACATAAGACCTACAAATTCTTCTTTTCTCGTAGATCATCAAAACACGGGCTATGGGTGGCGATTGTGATCATCCTTCTTCATCAACACACCAGCTTCCAAACCCACCATGCATCATCGAAACCAGTTGGGACATTCAATCTTTTTTTGATACCAACACAGAGGAATCTCGATATAATACTTTGTTCATGCTCGAACCTCACAAGTTTTATATGGGTTGTGCCTGGACATAACTAAGCATAACATGATAGTGCTCATTTCCAATCCTATTCGTAAAATATGAATACATGATGCCAATTTTCTTTGGAGGACTGCATTGTGCTTGTGCCAAATATAGGTATCTAGCTTGATACTTCAAGGTTCAATCCCATTGTGTTCTTCTTGGGGGTTATGATATACTTACTGATTGTTGTGCATTACTTTGGGTCCCTTCTGTTGTAATAAATGAATTTTGAATCCCCACGAGTGCAACGAATAAACCAGAGAGAAAATCACCACAAATCAATCGTGAATAGAGAAAGAACTGTGGCCCAAAGGTCCATCACTCTAATTTTGATGATGATTAACTCATGTAGTTATAATACCATGATCTTGTGTTGTTTAAGTTTCAGATATTAATCAAGATCTTAGTTGGTGTTTAGCTTCAATGAAAGACTCAAAATCAAGTTTGAAGCTAACACATGTTAATTCAAGAGCTCAAGTATAAAAATCACATCAAGTGCTAAAAAGGAGTCTATCTCCAAGAAGTCAAGTTTTTGATCAAGTGAAAATGGAGAAGATCTATTTAAGAAGAGGACTTGAGTCTAAAGTTTGTAAGTTTAGAATTTGTATAAAATTTAGACTAGTTTTGATTGTTCAAGCTTATACACATACACACAGACAAAAGTTTGATATTGGCTTTTAAGAACAAAAGTGTCGGTGTTTCGATTCGACAAGTTTGTGCTATTATGATTTATATCTCAAAGAAATAAGTTTTATAGTCTAAAATATATGTTGGATTCTGTCCACACATATTAGAACTTTATTTATTTAAAGAAACTTATTTTGATGAGTTTATGTTTTATTTTTATCAAAAGTTGATTTCATGAGCAGATTTCATCAAAAACAAGTTCATATAATTTTATATATTCATACATATTGGTGCTTTAAATGAGTTTAAAAAACTTATTTTTATATTTATACAAGTTTTGAAAAAGCTTGATTTTTCACTTAAAGTTTAGTTTTTGGAAAAATAATTTTTAATATAGTTTATGTTTCAAGATTGTATTTCTTATCTTAAAAACAAGTTCACACGTTTGTAATATGTATTGAATTTTTGATCACATATATTTGTATTGGCCCAGAGGCCTTACATCTTAGTTTTGATGATGACTAACTTATGAAAGTTAGTTTGCTAATGATCTTGTGTTTAATAAGTTTCAGATAATAATCAAGATCTTAGTAGGTGATTAGCTTCAAAAAGAATTCAAAGCCAGTTTTGAAGCTAACACGTGTAGAATAAAGAGCTCGTGTTTCAAGATCGCTTCTAGTACTCTGATGGAGCCAAACGTATTTTGATCAAGTTTGATCGAGTTGTCTTGGAGATGAAGATCGATGAGAAGACTTTGATTTGTTTAGTTTATTTTTATTTAGATCTTGTGTAAGGATAATAGTGTTTATATGCTCAAGTATACACATACAAGTTAAATAATTTTGGTTTCGGTTTAACTGGTTTTGGATTTTCAATTTGAGCATATACATATATTGTTTTCATGAAAAGATAGAATTAAAACAAGTTTACATGGTTTTATGTATGTTAGATTTCATCCATATACATCTATATTTCATATTGCTTAAA
Organism: Agave tequilana; assembly: GCA_038442645.1. Lineage (NCBI taxonomy): Eukaryota > Viridiplantae > Streptophyta > Magnoliopsida > Asparagales > Asparagaceae > Agave > Agave tequilana. The sequence goes on along the minus strand of JAVJIF010011796.1, from coordinate 63,487 downwards.
AACTTAGTTTGATGATTCTAGTTCATGGTTTTAAGTTTTGTTTTTAACAAAACTTAGTTTTTAATTTAATGTCAAAAACATAAATATATCATTTATATATGTATTAGATTCTATCCATACACACTGTAACGCCCCAATCTCGCGGGTACGGGGACGTCACTGCGACGTATATACGCAGGTCAGAAATACCCACACGTATATACGCTAAGCATCATACAGGCAAGAATCAGAGTACGGAAGCAAGTGGTGCATTATACATTCCAACATATGAGTACAATTACAAAGTTATCACCAGAGGTGATAAATATTACAAGAATATTACATCACTGATAGGCGCTAATGCGAGAATACAAAGAGATGTACATGTATGAACAGTATAAATGGAGACTCAGAGTCATAACATAAAAACTCTAGAGCCGAGCAGGGGGCCTGAAAGGATAAGGCTCTGGACGGTCTGTTGGAGATCCACGCTACCGCTGCGCCACTCTGATCAGCAACTGGGAGAATCCACACGCTCCAAGCTCCAAAACTTGGACATGAGGATCCAGAGGAGTCAGAACTCCCCGGCGAGTGGTGATGCGACGTCAGGTGGCGAGCATAGTTAAGCACATGTGTATCGATAAATCCAAGTCATAAATATGCATTGAAGACCGTGTCGTGAGTATCAGTATACAGGAACAAGTAGATATACAACAATTGATATCAAGCTGGGAACATGTATGATATAAGGTGATAAGAGGAGGAGACTGGTGGAATAGAACACGAGTGGAAAGGCAGGACATGAACAGTTATAATATAATAATCATAAAACCGGAAATCTGAAGTAAAACTCAATACAAGCAAACATGGCAAAACATACTACAGATCCATGGTTGGCATCTTTTATTATTATTATTACTCGTCTTACCCTGATGTCTAGATATGTGAAATAGCGTCCAAGCACACATATATCCACATCTGAGTAAAGCAAGGTTGTTATTGGAAACCAACGGGGGTATCAACGAACAATGTTTACAGTGGGTCCCGTACATGCCCGGGACCACGACCCAGGACGTTCCATCGCTGGTGTATGGAACCGGCCGCAAGGCCTACAGGAGGGTCTTATAGGATGCCTTTATCAAGATGGTACCAAGAAGGAGGGAGCCAGCACTCCCCTCGGTCGCCTGGAGGCCCACAGGTCAGACCGGAAGTTTTAGTTACACAACATGCCTAGTATCACTGTAAACACGAACATATATTGATAGCCGCAAGTTTCCCCTGACCCGATGCAATTTGTTCCCTTTTTATGATTTATTAGGTAAGTATAAATTTACGGGAATAGCAGGTGCAAGACATGATCAGGAGTTCAGGAGTACATGAGTACTATAAATTTAGGTCACTGTATATGTATAATACAGGATAACATGTACAAGATTCAAGTCACTATATGTAATACAGGATAACAAGTATAGTATTCCCGTAAATGTGATAATCACAGGTTAAGTATTAATATTTTCAAGAGACAAGTGATAAGTCATGTTATAATCAGAAGAAAGTGTTAAGTAGCAAGTCGAGTGTCAGGTGATGACACATCAGTTGACAGGTGATACAGACAGGTGTTAGGTATTAGCATGCAGATGGTAGGTATCAAGTAAAAGCATATCAAGTGTTAACATATCAAGCATGTACTTTGTCAAGTGATAGAATAATAGTTGAACACAATCAAAGAAAGTGTTAGTTTCAAACAGCATAATTGTGAATAATACAAGTCGATCAGATGAAATGGGAAAGTCAAGAGGAAAGCGAGAACACTCGCCTAAATCTTCAGAAAACATAGTGAAATCCCCTATCATTGGAATCTAGGAAATCAACGCGTCAACGCGTTAGAGAGAAAGTGATAAAGAGAGGAGGAAATCAAGAGAGAGAAAGAGAAGGAGAGAGAGAAAGAGAATGTGAGAGCTAGAGAGAAATCCAAGGAGAGAGAAAGTGTACAGGGAGAGAGAGTATGTACAAGGGGACGCGAGTTTGAGAGTGAGACGCGAGGGTCGCAGATGCCGGAGTCGCGTCGCGTAGATGCCACAAACGCGGGGTTCGAGAGTGAGACGCGGGGGTCACAGACGCGGGAGTCGCGTCGTGTAGATGCCACAAACGCGAGGTTCGAGACCCGCGTTCAAGTTATGACACAAGAAGAACGCAGACGCGGTCGTGAGTTTCGCGTCGTGTTAGCACAAGAAGAACACAGACGCGGGCATGAGCTCCACGTCATGTTGATACAAGAACGCGTGGATCGCGTTAAAGAATTGTTTGAACGCGAGGGTGAGCCGCGTCTAGTAATAGAGTGAAGGAGAGAGAGACAGGACAAGAGAGAGGGAGACAGGGAGTGAGACGCAGGAAATGGGGAGAGAGGGACGCAGGTTTTGGAATCAAAGGAAAGGAAAAAGAAAGAAGGAAAGAAAAGAGAAGGAAAGAAAGAATGAATGAAGGGAAGAAAAGAAAGAAGGAAAGGAAAGAAAGGAAAGAAGAATGGAAGGGGGATGGTAGCCGGCGATGGCCGGCGGTCACCGGCGGCGGCCGGAAGTGACCGGAGATGGCCGGAATCTTGTAAGCCAAGCCCAAGCCCAAGCAAATAGTGGGGGTGCAAGTGTAGTTAAAAGTGAAAAATTGGAGTTTTGTAAAAGGAATTTCGGAGAGCGAAGCAATAGCTCGTTGGAAAGAGCACGACGATGAGAAGAAGATGACATGGTCGTTGGTGGTCAAGGTGGAGTATCTAGTGGTGGAGATGGTGGAGAAGGTGGTAGTGGAAATGAGTTATTTGATGGAAAAGAAGAGGAAGAAGAAGATGGTGGAGGTGGTGTTGTGGTTGTTGGAATGGAGGAGGAGATAGAGGAGAATGAGGTGGTGGTGTTGGTGGTGAAAATGGAGGGGAAAATGGTGGAGAAATGGCCGGCCAAGGGAGCAAATGGGCTGCCATTTTCGTGGCCTGCAAGCTTGCTGGAAACAAGGGAGGAGAAGAAGAATAAATGAAAGAGAGAGAGAGAAAGAAAGTGGGGTTTATATAAAGGAATGGAAATTATTATTATAATGGTGCCTTTCATATCAAATGAATCATGCGTTTCCTTCAAAGGAAATGGGCTACGTCCCCAACCAACAAGGACTCGCGTCTAGCAATTGCCCAGACGCAAGGATGAAAACTCGCGTTTGGGAAAAACGCGAATACTGCGTTTACAGAAAGGACAAAGGTCAGATTTGACTTGATTGGAGTTGGTCTGAAATGCATTAAATGAGTATGGAGAGGATCTCTGCATTAAATGTTAAATTCAGGTTGGTGAAACTCGCATCTAGCGAGGAGAGAGAAAAGAGAGAAGTAGAATATCTGGATAAAATTCCGGTATCTGGGAAAACACCGAAAACTCCGAAAGAGTCAAAAAATAAAGTAGCTTGGAAAGCTTCCCAAAAATTCTTAAAAATAATAAAATTTTATAAAGATTTTTAGTGAAATCGGTTTTCAGAAATTCAATCTCATTTTTAAAATAAAAATTCTGAAGTCAAACGTCAATACCGGTCTACACCGGGTCGGCCGGATTTTGATAAAATCTGAAAAATCTCAGAAAATGCCAGAAAGGAGAAAATATAATCTTAAGAAGTAATATGAAAGTGGAATCCAGAAATTTGATTCAATTGTAAACTAAAATTCCTGGAATCAACCAGTGATACTGGCCGACACCAAATCCAGTGGAATTTCGATAAATTTAGAAAATTCTCAGAAAAAGTATTTAGATAGAAAATGTGATTTTAAGAAGTTACTGGAAAGCTGTTTTAGAAATTCAACTCCTTTTGTAAATTAAAAATCTGAGAATCGGTCAGCGGCACTGGTTGACACAGGTTTTGAAGATTTACAACTTAATTCAGAAAAATTCCAGAAAATCATGAAAAATAAAAAATATTAGAAAATGATGTTTAAAACTAAAATTGGTCATATTGGAATACCAGAAAGTCTAAATCGAGTAATACTCTAGGATCGGTCCCCCGGTTCAGACTAGGGCTGACTCCGAGTCCACGAATCTCAATCCAAGGCAAAACAATCGTATAAATAATTCATAATACAAAACAAATACTGAAACCAAATAAATAAAAAATACGATCGAAAATATGTATACGCAACTAAGTACGTATTCTGCGAGCGGGGTGTTACACTCCATCCACCTTATAAAAAAATTGCGTCCTCGCAATTTCGATAAGGGGTGAAATGAACACAAAAGGATAGGAATGAGGATTATGCCAATCAAGATATGAATAACTATGAGCTGTTCTCCCAAATCGACTGAACGGTAAACTCAGGACTGAGACATCTCTGCCCTTCTGCCGTATATATATTTCCTCTGATGGTGCCATAGTAAGACTGATCTGATGTCTACTTATAAAAGAACACTGCTAGAACTTCAAAAGACTAACCCCTTCTGAATAATATAAAGTGAGCTGATTTGGTGAGATAATCAATAATACTTCAATCAGACTGTGAACCAAAGCTGATGAAATCCATAGAAATCCGTAGTGCTGAAATCCATAATATAATACAAAACCCTGCATGGCATGATGTTGTCCTTGATAAAGAGTCTGCAGTAGAATTTCTGATGTGCTGCATACATAATAATTCCCCGTCCCTGAGTATAGACCAGCATATCCTAGGTAAAGAAACTCTAATAATACTGAGCATGAACCAAGAAGACCAATAATTAAGAATTTCTGCATACTGGTGTTGCTAACTTTGAAAGACATAATCAAGAATATAGAATAATCCTAAAGAATTCTAAATACTGACTTCAGAATGATAACCCGACTGCAGATGAAACATGTAGAGGATATTTGAGCCCTGCAAGATTAGTCGAATGGATCATTGACAAGGATCATGGCGATAACTCAGATACAGTGATGAAACTCCGTTCAGCAGATCCATGAAAGCACGCTAGGCAGAAGAAATCCGAGGAATAGGCTAGAGTGCTAAGCACTGAAGGAACTAGCCACGGGCAAAGCAAGCCTAGGTGAAGCTGTCGCGTAGCACAGCTCAGGTGTTAAGCATTAGGGTGCAGCGAAGCTAACGCTTTTGCGAGGTTCGCACTTGGCGAAGTTCACGCGGCGAAGCCAGTGCGTAACACAACGCTAAATACTAAACACCTGGGTGTAGCGAAGTCCACACCAGGTTAGGTTCACGGGTGACTAGAACACGGCCCTCGCTTGGCGAGGCTAGCGGAATCTATGGTCCACCAAATCAATAAAGACTGCCAGGAGTTCGTGGCTCTGAGAACACGATCAAAAATCATAATAACCGAAACAAGTCCCGAATGCTGTCTTCTAAATAATAACCTGACTGCAAATCTGCTCTGTGAATACCTGAGTCCCATAATTCTAAATGAAAAATATCATAACTCTGTCTGCCAGAAGTCCTGACTCTGGGATACTGTTTTATTCTGACACTCCTCATGTAATGATACAGTCTATCGATTATATAAGCGATGACTAGTCCACTTGATGTACTGGTCTCCCATGATGTATCCATAAATACAAGAATATAATGCGAGGCCAAAGATCTGTCCAATATAAAATAATATGATGTACCAGAGTCGAGGGATGCCAGAACATAATGAGAGCGAACCACACCTGCCCTGCTGTTACCTCACTAGTCTACGCATATCTTAAGTTGGCATAAAGATTACTAAAATCAGAATAGTAAAAATAGAAGAGATAGGAATCATGGAATAGGGAGGTAGACACGGACGGACCAGAATTGGTGATGATAGTGCAATAAGAAGGATATGATATAGAGAATTTACCAACTCTCGGACATGCTAAGAATGGGGACAATGGTTACGGTCAGTACTTTCAGGGTTCCTTTTCCAGATATTGAGCATCCTTCCTGTTCTCACTCCATCATATTGAGCATCCTGACTTCCTCTTCAGTCAGATTATATGCTTGCCTCCTTCTACCATGTGCCTAACTCTTGGTCTCTTTTGTGTATAACTCCATGCTTGATGCTGGGGATGAAGCGAGATCATTCTGCTAGTAGGTCCTGGATTCCTTCCCAATGGTGATACTGGATGAGTTGATCTGATTAGTGTGATGTTCTCTGTCTCCTTGAACAGACAGTTACTTTTCAACTAATCTCTGGACCCGTATACGACATAATTCATAATCTTTTTGGTGGTTATGTTGTAGGTACCCGGCCTCAGACAATACCCACATGTCATATGTTGAGAGCAAGGTTGGAGGGATGGCTTAGCTAGTGAGGCATCCAGTGGCCTATCTGAGTCTTCAACTCCCATGAACTGAAAGGGTCTCTTCGCCAACTTTACCTGCATCTCATTCTGGTCCTTCTTCTCCGGATCTGTTCTATTTCCCGAGCGATGGCAAAAATAGGGAACTTGAGAATGGTTCTTTGGTTACTTTGAAGTAAGAAACATCTTGATCCTCATCTTCAGGTCTCACTAAAATATTGCTTGCTCGGTTCTCCTTGTCAGCCACCATGTAAGATATCAACCGACTATGCCTTAGGAATTTTGTAGTGTACTTATTTACAATTCAATCTCCTTACTGCAATTTGATAAATCACTCTTTCATTTCTTTCTGAGCTATTACAGAGAAGAATCTTCTTATAGAAATACTTCGAGAACTGTCCCAATAGATGGGCTTTTCCAGTCTCACTACTTCTACCAACCACCACGTCTTGGCCACATCTTTCAACTGAATCTTGGTCATTTTCACTTAGTTCTCGTTAGGGAATCGAGTTGTCTTCAGAAGATCCGTCATGTTTACCAGCCACTGCTATGCATCCAGGGCTCCTCCATGCTTGAAAAGATTGCCGGCTGTAATTCCCTGAAATCCAACATGTTGCCTGGCTTCTGTTCTCGGAGTGCAACCAATAATCTTTGGTGCGGGACCTTCATCTGTTCTTGTTAGTTTTTCATCATGTTTTGTGTAAATCATCTTAAATCAACACTTCCTCCATTAGGACCACTCTAAGAAGGAACATAACCGTTATGATTCCCCATTTTTTTCATGTCCGAGTTGGTCCAAGAATAACGAGAAACTGAAGTATGAAAGGATGGAGAACTTCAGAATTCAAGGATAAGATTATCAAGAGAGAATGGATAACTTTGTACTTATAGTTGGATTGTATAACCAAGACTCATGCATTCCAGTTACATATTTCTTTACCATTAATTTGTCGACTGGTTGTACTGAGGATGTGAGAGCCTAGGCTCTGATACCACCCTGTAATGCCCCGATCCAGCGGGTACGGGGATGTCACTGCGACGTATATACACAGGTCAGAAATACCCACACGTATATACGCTAAGCATCAGTACATGCAAGAATCAGAGTACGGAAGCAAGTGGTGCATTATACATTCCAACATATGAGTACAATTACAAAGTTATCACCAGAGGTGATAAATATTACAAGAATATTACATCACTGATAGGCGCAAATGCGAGAATACAAAGAGATGTACATGTATGAACAGTACAAATGGAGACTCGGAGTCATAACATAAAAACTCTAGAGCCGAGCAGGGGGCCTAGAAGGATAAGGCTCTGGACGGTCTGTTGGAGATCCACGCTACCGCTGCGCCACTCTGATCAGCAACTGGGAGAATCCACACGCTCCAAGCTCCAAAATCTGGACATGAGGATCCAGAGGAGTCAGAACTCCTTGGTGAGTGGTGATGCGAAAGCCAGGTGGCGAGCATAGTTAAGCACATGTGTATCGATAAAACCAAGTCATAAATATGCATTGAAGATTGTGTCATGAGTATCAGTATACAGGAACAAGTAGATATACAACAATTGATATCAAGCTGGGAACATGTATGATATAAGGTGATAAGAGGAGGAGACTGGTGGAATAGAACACGAGTGGAAAGGCAGGACATGAACAGGTAAAATATAATAATCATAAAACCGGAAATCTGAAGTAAAACCCGATACAAGCAAACATGGCAAAACATACTACAGATCCATGGTTGGCATCTTTTATTATTATTATTACTCGTCTTACCCTGATGTCTAGATATGTGAACTAGCGTCCCAGCACACATATATCCACATCTGAGTAAAGCAAGGTTGTTATTGGAAACCAACGGGGGTATCAACGAACAATGTTTTCAGTGGGTCCCGTACATGCCTGGGACCACGACCCAGGATGTTCCATTGCTGGTGTATGGAACCGGTTGCAAGGCCTACAGGAGGGTCTTATAGGATGCCCTTATCAAGATGGTACCAAGAAGGAGGGAGCCAGCACTCCCCTCGGTCGCCTGGAGGCCCACAGGTCAGACCGGAAGTTTTAATTGCACAACATGCCTAGTACCACTATAAACACGAACATATATTGATAGCCGCAAGTTTTCCCCGACCCGATGCAAGTTGTTCCTTTTTATGATTTATTAGGTAAGTATCAATTTACGGGAATAGCAAGTGCAAGACATGATCAGGTGTTCAGGAGTACATGAGTACTATAAATTTCGGTCACTGTATATGTATAATACAGGATAACATGTACAAGATTCAAGTCACTGTATGTAATACAGGATAACAAGCATAGTATTCCCGTAAATGTGATAATCACAGGTCAAGTATTAATATTTTTAAGAGACAAGTGATAAGTCATGTTTAATCAGAAGAAAGTGTTAAGTAGCAAGTCGAGTGTCAGGTGATGACACATCAGTTGACAGGTGATACAGACAGGTGTTAGGTATTAGCATGCAGATGGTAGGTATCAGGTAAAGGCATGTCAAGTGTTAACATATCAAGCATGTACTTTGTCAAGTGATAGAATAATAGTTGAACACAATCAAAGAAAGTGTTAGTTTCAAACAGCATAAATTGTGAATAATACAAGTCGACCAGATGAAATGGGAAAGTCAAGAGGAAAGTGAGAACACTCGCCTAAATCTTCAGAAAACATAGTGAAATCCCCTATCATCGGAATCCAGGAAATCAACGCGTCAATGCGTTAGAGAGAAAGTGATAAAGAGAGGAGGAAATCAAGAGAGAGAAAGAGAAGGAGAGAGAGAAAGAGAATGTGAGAGCTAGAGAGAAATCCATGGAGAGAGAAAGTGTACAGGGAGAGAGAGTATGTACAGGGGGACGCGAGTTTGAGAGTGAGACGCGAGGGTCGCAGACGCGTGAATCGCGTCGCGTAGATGCCACAAACGCGGGGTTCGAGAGTGAGACGCGGGGGTCGCAGACGAGGGAGTCGCGTCGCGTAGATGCCACAAATGCGAGGTTCGAGACCCACGTTCAAGTTATAACACAAGAAGAACGCGGACGTGGTCGTGAGTTCCGCGTCGCGTTAGCACAAGAAGAACACAGACGCAGGCATGAGCTCCGCGTTGTGTTGATACAAGAATGCGTGGATCGCGTTAAAGAATTGCTTGAACGCGGGGGTGAGCCGCGTCTAGCAATAGAGTGAAAGAGAGAGACAGGACAAGAGAGAGGGAGACAGGGAGTGAGACGCAGGAAATGGGGAGAGAGGGACGCAGGTTTTGGAATCAAAGGAAAGGAAAAAGAAAGAAGGAAAGAAAAGAGAAGGAAAGAAAGAATGAATGAAGGGAAGAAAAGAAAGAAGGAAAGGAAAGAAAGGAAAGAAGAATGGAAGGGGGATGGTAGCCGGCGATGGCCGGCGGTCACCGGCGGCGGCCGGAGGTGACCGGAAGTGGCCGGAGATGGCCAGAATCCGTTAAGCCAAGCCTAAGCCCAAGCAAATGGTAGGGGTGCAAGTGTAGTTAAAAGTGAAAAATTGGAGTTTTGCAAAAGGGATTTCGGAGAGCGAAGCAATAGCTCGTCGGAAAGAGTACGACGAGGAGAAGAAGTTGACATGGTCGTTGGTGATCAAGGTGGAGTATCTAGTGGTGGAGATGGTGGAGAAGGTGGTGGTGGAAATGGATTATTTGATGGAAAAGAAGAGGAAGAAGAAGATGGTGGAGGTGGTGTTGTGGTTGTTGTTGTTGGAATGGAGGAGGAGATGGAGGAGAATGAGGTGGTGGTGTTGGTGGTGAAAATGGAGGGGAAAATGGTGGAGAAATAGCCGACCAAGGGAGCCAAAGGGCTGCCATTTTCGTGGCCTGCAAGCTTGCTGGAAACAAGGAAGGAGAAGAAGAATAAATGAAAGAGAGAGAGAGAGAAAGAAAGTGGGGTTTATATAAAGGAATGGAAATTATTATTATAATGGTGCCTTTCATATCAAATGAATCATGCGTTTCCTTCAAAGGAAATGGGCTGCGTCCCCAACCAACAAAGACTCGCGTCTGGCAATTGCCCAGACGCGAGGATGAAAACTCGCGTTTGGGAAAAACGCGAATACTGCGTTTACAGAAAGGACAAAGGTCAGATTTGACTTGATTGGAGTTGGTCTGAAATGCATTAAATGCAGTATGGAGAGGATCTCTGCATTAAACGTTAAATCCAGGTTGATGAAACTCGCGTCTAGCGAGGAGAGAGAAAAAGAGAGAAGTAGAATATCTGGTTAAAATTCCGGTATCTGGGAAAACACCGAAAACTCCGAAAAAGTCCAAAAAATAAAGTAACTTGGAAAGCTTCCCAAAAATTCTCAAAAATAATAAATATTATATAAAAATTTTTAGTGAAATCAGTTTTCAGAAATTCAATCTCATTTTCAAAATAAAAATCTTGAAGTCAAACGTCAATACCGGTCTACACCGGGTCGGCCGGATTTTGATAAAATCTGAAAAATCTCAGAAAATGCCAGAAAGGAGAAAATATAATCCTAAGAAGTAATTGAAAGCGGAATCCAGAAATTTAATTCCAATTGTAAACTAAAATTCCTGGAATCAACCAGTGATACTGGCCGACACCAAATCCAGTGGAATTTCGATAAATTTAGAAAATTCTCAGAAAAAGTATTTAGATAGAAAATGTTATTTTAAGATGTTACTAGAAAGCTGTTTTTAGAAATTCAACTCCGTTTGTAAATTAAAAATCTGAGAATCGGTAAGCGGCACTGATCGACACCGGTTTTGAAGATTTACAACTTAATTCAGAAAAATTCCAGAAAATCATGAAAAATATAAAATATTGGAAAACGATGTTTAAAACTAAAATTGGTCAAATCGGAATACCAGAAAGTCTAAATCGAGCAATACTCTAGGATCGGTCCCCCAGTTCAGACTAGGGCTGACTCCGAGTCCACGAATCTCAATCCAAGGCAAAACAATCGTATAAATAATTCATAATACAAAACAAATACTGAAACCAAATAAATAAAAAAATACGATCGAAAATATGTGTACGCAACTAAGTACGTATTCTGGGAGCGGGGTGTTACACACACCATGCTTCAAATGTTTTTCAATATCATGTTTTTGTATTTATACAAGTTTTGGAGAACACGTATTTTTATTTCAAAATCTAAGTTTGAAAAATACTGTTTCCAGTTTAAAGCTAAATTTTCAAGTCTCGAAAATAGTTAAAATTGTTTGTAATATGTGTTGAATTTTAGTCACACATATTTGTTCTTTAAATATTTATAAGAACTTAATTTTGTAGAGTTTATGTGATTTTATGAGATTTTATAGGAAATTAAAAGCCAACATTCCAAACCCTATAATCCCAGTCCTGAGCCTTCTTGCGGTCGACCGATCGGTTGACCAGACCAGAGCTCGATTGACCGGTTAGTCGACCGATGTGCACAGGCATGCATAGTTGCCTTGACCTAAGGCCAGTCGACCGCACGATCGACCGATCTAGAGAGCTTGCTCTCTGAATTTGGCCCCGGTCGACCGGCCAATCGACTGACCAGAGAGTTAGCTCTCTGGTTCTAGCCTCGGTTGACTGAGCGGTCGACCGTTAGACATGTTTGCCTGGGGCGGTCGACCAGTAACCCCAACGGTCAAAAATCTGACCGTTGGCCGGTCGATTGGGATATCAATCGACAGGTCAATTTTACCTGTTCTGGACCCAAACGGTTATATTTTGGAGACCCTATAAATATGGGTTCCTTTGACCTATTTTCACTAAGATTTTCAAGCGCAATTTTTCCCACATTCTCAAGTATTTTTATCAAAGTTTTTAAAAGAGTTTTTGTGCCAAAATTCTCTATCTTTATTTGTTTTCAAAGTTTTGAAAAATCAAAGAAAATTTAGTCTTTGGGAATGTAATATTGTTCTTCATTTTATATATCCATCAAGAAGTTTTTCAAGTATTTTTTTTATTGTTTTATTTTCGAACACTTTGATTTCTCACATACTTGAGCCAATCAATTCAAAATATATCTTTAGGATCTTTTTATTATGAGAAAAATTGTTTGTGATCCTTTGTGATCACCAAGAGAGTGTTTGTAATGTTTGTAATCATCAAGTATATTTCTTTCTTTACTTTGTGCTCACTCTTGTGTAGAGGTGATTGTGTAGATGAGTTGTGAACTCCGGTGTTGAGTTGTAATTCCTCAATGGAGCTCCTCTCTATGAAAGATTCTGTAGTGGATAGTTGAAATCCTTCTGTGTGAAGGCAGAGACGTAGAGTAGTGGCTCGAGCCTCAAACATATCCTTGTATTTGCGCTTGGATCTTTTCTCTAACTCTCTCTTATATTTTGCATTATCTTTATTGCTCACACACACACACACACACACACACACACACACACACACACACACACATATTCTAGATATTGTTTGTGTACCCACACTTGTATTCAACCAAGAGAGCTTATAAAGCACCTCACCCTTAGTCTACAGAAATCAAGAGGAGTAGTTTCAGAGCCCTTCACGGGAAATCGAGCTCATTCTTAGTTGCACATAGTGTGTTAGCAATTAAATTTTTAATTCCGCATTATTTGTCTTAGATTAGCTTGTACACCTATTCATCTCCCTTTTAGTTTAACAAGTTTGTTCTTATATGATTTATATCTCAAAGACATAAGTTTTATAGTCTGAAATATATGTTAGATTCTATCCACACATATTAGAGCTTTATTTATTCAAAGAAACTTATTTTGATGAGTTTAAGTTTTATTTTTATCAAAAGTCGATTTCATGAGTAGCTTTCATCAAAAATAAGTTCTTATGATTTTATATATGTATTAGATTATATTCATACACATTGGTACTTCAAATGAGTTTGAAAAACTTGTTTTTATATTTATACAAGTTTTGAAAAAAAAAACTTGATTTTCCATTTAAAGTTTAGTTTTTGGAAAAATAATTTTTAATATAGTTTATGTTTCAAGATTGTATTTCTTATCTTAAAAACAGGTTCACATGTTTGTAATATGCGTTGGATTCTTGATCACATATATTAGTACTCTAGTGTATTTACACGAACTTATTTTTGTAGATTTTAAGAAGATCTATTTGAATTTAAAAATGTATTTTAAAATATAAAGAAAATCATTTTGGCTGAGCCGGTCGAGCCAGAGCTCAGTGCTCTGTTGGTCGACCGCTCGGTTGACCGAATGTGCACAAGCTAAGTGTTGTGCATATCGGTCGACCGACTAGTCAACCGCAGTTGAGCTCTGCTCACTGTTTTGGATTTTCAGTCGACCGCTTGATTGACCGCTAGAGAGTTGAGCTCTCTAGAGTTGGGTTCGGTTAACCTAGCGGTCGATTGGTAGCTCCAATGGTTAGAAAACAAGCAGTTGGCGATTAATCGTCCGGTCAACCGACAGGCCATTCTGGCCTGATTTTGACCCCAACAACTATATTTTTTGGGTCTATAAAATGACATTTTTGGGCTGAGTTTCACTAAGATTTTAAAGAATTTTTCAATCAGTTTTCTAGTGTTTATCTTCCCTTATTCAATAGAAGTTTTCCAACAAGTTTTAGAGTTTCAAATCCATATCTTTAAGAGAGTTTTCAAGTGTTTATTTCAAATTTTTAAAAGTTTTGAAAAAAAATCAAGAAAACTAGTTTTTGGGAAACACAAGTTTTGAGCTTCAAGTTTATATATCTTCAAATAAGTTTTCCCAAATATTTTCTTAAGAGCTTCATTTTAAAATTTTTATTTTTTCACAAACTTGAGCTATCACTTCTACATCTATCCTTCAGGATATAGATTTGTAAGATTTCTTATTTGTGGTCTCTGTGATCACCAAGTGGTGTCATATTCAATTTGCTTTGTGTCTGCCTCTTGCGTAGAGGAGTATTTGTTTTGCGCATTCTTCTTGTGTAGAGGACCATTGGCTAAGTGCCTCCTCTTGTGTAGAGGATTAAAAATTGTATCTTTTGTGGAGTTTCTTTGTGGAGATAGTGGAAATCCTTCATGCGGTGAAGGTGAGGACGTACAACAAGTGGCTCGAACCTCAAAACAAATATCTCATGTTTATGTTTGCTTATCTCTCAACTCTACTCTGGTTTATATCTTACATTGCTATTATTGCTCATTTATATATGATTGATATTGTTTGTGTCCTTATACTTATTTGATCCAAGAAAACTATTGTAGCACCTCAACTCTTGTAAAAGAGGAATTTGAGGAGAAGGAGAAGTTCTAGAGCGCTTTATCGGGAATTCAGCTTCAATTCTTGTTTATCATTTGTGTGTTGAATTTTTGTTAGATAAGTTTTTAATTTCAACATTTCATGAGCACATCACCTATTCACCCCTCTCTAGGTGATTTTCAAGAGCTACATGCATAACTTATAACGTCAGTTCGATCAAAATTGACCTGTCTCCACAATGCGAGTTCACTAATCACAAAATATAGAGGTCATAAGAGCTTACACTTACCCAAATCTCCAAAGAAACCCCTCAAGAAAATGTTAGAACAAAATTGGAAATAAAAACTTCTAAATTAGAGTTGATATGTTTCCTTGAACGCTGTGCTTGATACAATATTTGGCATACTCCGGTACAAAAATCTTAAAGTCAAATTGCTCTCAGGAACTACAGTTGAAGAACTCTGGTGTGTGCCTACCTGATTCTCTAGTAACCTCCTCGATCTGATCAGGTAAGTGACCTCTTTGGTCTAACACTGGATAATGCTCTACTAATGGGCTGGACACACTCCTGCACTAGGAACTGCACTCTTAGAAACTAACTAGCTCTCTTTTAATTGATTTTTCTTTTTATTTATTTTGAAACAAATGAGCTCAAGGGCCTTTTTATAGGACTCCTATACCAGCACAAAAGGTCACCCTCTCTTAATGAGTGTAGACCAAGAGACATGTTCAGATTCACTGAATCTAGCCCAAGAGTCATTTTTAATAAGTGCATCCCAAGAGCCATGGCCAGGTTCAATGAATTCATCCCAAATATCTTTATTTCTTAATGAGGGAAGTCTAAGAGTTCAGATTCAATAAATCTAACCCAAGAGTCTCCATCTCTTAATTAGGGAAGTCCAAAGGGCATGTCCAGATTTATTGAATTCAACCAAGAGTCTCCATTGATTCGGAGTAGGGAGACCAAAGTTTTTGGCTTTATTAACCAAACTCAGCCAAAGCCTAAGTCCAACTAGTTTGTACATGTTGGAAATTAATTAGACAAAAATTATTCTTGTGATAAAATAAAGTCTTACTAGTGGGTCATTTAGATTTGTTGAAATATATGTATACATAAATAAAATACATATCGTTTGGAAACTCTTTCATAAAAACCCTAGTTATTTTTTTTTACACTGGGGGGGGGGGGGGGGGGGGGGGGGGGGGGGGGGGGGTGGGTGGGCGGGGGGGAGAGAGAATAAGGGACTCAACGGATCTTGGGTTTAGGTATCAGCATTAGCTCAGTGTGTCAACTTTATGACACTAATTTATACGTGTTATGCTGATGTATAAACTAATATTGGTTTGCATCTTATCTCATTTTATTTTTCATCTAGAAGCAATTTGTTCTAAGCAATAAAGAAAAGTCTGCATTTGACCGAACATTGAAATTCCCAAATATAATTAATGGGAAACTGAATGCTGAAAGCAACAATAAAAATGATGTGGCAACAAAACAAGAACTAATCATCTTCAAAACTTTGTGGTCAACAAATATCTCAGAAGATTCTCAATGGTGACGCAACACTAACATAGTTCATTTTTCTTCTCTTCTTGTATTTTCTTCCCAATATATTTGATATTGATTGTTTACGAGATGATAATGTCAACATATACAGGAAGAAAAAACAAATCTGGCGATTTCTCAAGTTAAAATTTACCTCTTTCTTCTACTTAATAAAATCAAGTCAATATTCGCTGTATTAATCCAACATGTGTTTCAATTGTATTCTACTTTTCAATTCAAAGTATAAAACACTATTATTCAATATCTCACTCAAAATACTTTGAGAAGTCAAATCCCATTTTGGTCACAATACGCAACTGCCCTTCTAACTGGTTCTTACATGCATTACTCTCAATTAGAATATTTTTGTGGATGCTAACCTCCGTTTCTTACCATTTTAAAACTATATATAAAACCTGTTATCTTGGACTCCAAACCTAATCACATCATTAATTAACCTTTCCTACCTACAAAATCCTCTAGTTGTGACATCAGTTTTCAGATTTCTGTAAAAAATACTGTAAAACTCAAAAAATCATTCGTAATATTTCCATTTGAATCAAATAGTCGTTCAGTCTTCTTTTATGTAAATTTGCAAATAATTTGTCCATTGCCAGTAACTTATAGCTATGTTATCACTTTGGATTTGGATTCTCGCTACTGTTGTTCTAGTAGTGGACGGTCAATTACTAACCCACAACAGTCCATTGAATATGCTTGTACGAAGATTCGAATTAGTCTAGTCAAATGTGTTTGAAGGCAGTTAGGTTAGAAAAGAATAGCAGTAGCTAAACGATGATGAACAATATTGGTGAGTCATAGACCTCCTGTTATTGAATCCAATCCTCCATGAAAATTGAAAAAAATCGCGTATTTTGACCAATTCAATGTGGAAAAAGGCAATTAGTTTACATGTGGACTGCACAAATTATTCAATGTGGAAAAAGGAAATTAGATTACATGTGGACTACACAAATTGTACAAGGTTGAGACTGCGTGGGGATCCCGTTGCCTTTGCGATCGGGGAATTGTGAATTCTGATGAGGTGGACAAATGAAGTTGACAGCTAGCCCCTCTCTCTCTCTGATGAAGTGGACAAATGAGGTTGAGAGCTAACCCCTCTCTCTCTCTCTCTCTCTCTCTCTCTCTCTCTCTTTCTCTATCAAACAGATAATTATCAGTTTGGTTCATGTGTGTGAGCCACACATATATTATAAGAGGGTCAATTTCATGTTAATACATAAATAAGATATCGGATTTTAAGGTTACAAAGTTTTAAAATATTTCGATCCCATCTTACATCCTATTCAAGTGTCAGCGCAGATTGGCCTTCGTATAATATGTGTGCGCGGCTAGCTATGACCTCTTTTTGGAAACATATATAAATTTTTAAGGCCCGGTGCCATGTGGGATGTAAACACTTTCTATCAACATCAATGGATACTTCAGTGAGTATCACATATCACCTTCTATAAACTCTCTGTTTTATGTTTAACTCTTTGGTAGTTCGCACACTTTTGGATTGATAGAGTATACAATTCAGTGGGGTTAGGGGTGAGCATCGGTCGGTTCGGTTCGGTTTTTGCTAATTTTTGCAAAACCGAACCGAACCGATTAGACTTAGTAACCGAACCGAACCGAACCGACTAAGTTCGGTTCGGTTTTTCGGTTTTTCGGTTAGGCCAATATTTTTCCATCATTTCTTACATTTTTAATCACCATTATATTATCATCCTTTAATATTCTAATCTCAAATATTTAATACCCAAATTAAAAATAACAAAAAGACCCTAACCTTAATGTGAATTAAAAATTTCATATTCTAAAACTTTTACGCTATATTTAGGCTTTTATATCAAAACTCACATAATTATTACTAACTTTTAATGGAAAGAATGAAAAAAAAAGAACTATATTAATATAAATATTATTCTTAATTGTGATGGTGTACTTAACATAACTTTCACATATTTAACCTAAAAAAGATGGTATTGCTAGAAGTAATGAGATAAGTTTTCACCAGTTTTTTTATGAACTATATGATTCACTAAATTGAATTTGGGTGGGGTGATATATAGGGTAAGAGATTCGGTTCGGTTCGGTCGAGTTCGGTTTTGAAACACAAAACCGAAACCGAACCGAACTAGAGCGGTTCGGTTCGGTTCGGGTTCGGGTTTCGGTTTTTGGTCGGTTATTTCGGTTATAACCTAACTCTGCTCACCCCTAAGTGGGGTTAACTTTACACATCCATGCATGAATTCTTGCTGGTTTTACAATATTCTTTTTTGTTTTGTTTTTTCTATGGCATGCATTTGCAACACTGAAATTTTAAATACAATGCATTTTTCTCAAAATAACATATTAAAAAGTGAGTTCACATGTTATCAATTATTTGGATGTCATTCTTACATGCCCTTCGTTACGACATTAAGGGGGGGAAAAAGGTGAAGAAACAGTGGTTTACGTGTGTCAATGACTGGGTGTCGTCAAGGAAGATGATGTCTTCTTGTTAATTCTCTTCAAGTTGTTCCATTCATTTCTGTCAGAACAAATATCTAAATCATACAGAAAAACCAAACATCAAGTGAACAAAATGAAAAAAAAGAAAAGGAGAAGAAGACAGGTTCAGCGCCATTCGACTCTCTAATATGCGTCCACGGCGAAGAAGAACAAGAGATTCACTGTAACAAATTGCGAGGTGGAAATTTTAAGTAAAACCACTCAAACCCTAATTTCCCTCTGCTACACCCATGGAACCTCTACAAAATTTTCTCCTCTGAGAGGACGATCGTGACTCTCAACGGGGAGGGGGTGAGGGGTGGAGCACGGTTGTTTTGCTTACATTTTTTAACTTTGTATTGGGAAAACGTATGCACCTGATTTTGCACGTAAGTTTTTTGCATGCAGTCATTCGGAACTTGCTTGTTTCGTTAACTTCTCTTACATGAGCCTGCTACTTTGGGATATATGTTAACCAAATGTAAGGAAAAGTTCAACATTTCTTATTCAAACACTAGTAATAGTAGTGGTAAGTGATTAAGAAGAACTGGATCCCTTGTATAGTTATATTTCAGGCTGATGCTAGCAATGAGGACTCTGTGTTGACGTCATTTATACTACAAATACTGGGAGGAGATATTTCCTATTTTTGTTTTCTTCTTATTTTCCTTTTTCGCCCTTTCTTTTATATTTTTTTCTCCTTTTTCTCTTTTTTCCCCTTATTTTTTCGGTGTGTGTGAATTTAGTTTTGAGTTTTATTCTTGCGTAAGGGTGAATTTTATTTTTATTTTTATTTTTCTCTTTGAGAAAATGTTATTTCATGCTACTAATTCATTACCGGATCGATATTCAATATATAATGAAATAATATAGAAGTTCTTCAGATATATGAAGATAACCTTTCTCTTTTTCTCCCTCTTGCTACAATAAAAATGCCAACTAAAAATATATTACATCAAAATAAAATAATATCAAATAACAAAAAGAAGAAGGGTGATATCATAGTTATACATTGGTATAAGAAAGACTCATTCTAGAATATAAGTGTATTCAAGTGTCAATTACATTATATATTGTTTGTAATAATTTTTAGATATTCATACACGCATACACATAGATCGTATAAATATCATAGCGGAATAATACCTTTTGAAGTGAAGGGTTTCTCCTCGAAAGAGCATTCTTCCTTTTGATAGTGGAATGACTTACAGCGAACTCCAGGAGAATCCTTCGTCGGGATACATGATCCATGTAGAATAGACAATTGTCATTCGAGGTTTGAAGGAGAGAAGGAGCTGCAATTATTGTCCTCCTTTTATAGAGACAAACCCTAATAAGAATTCATATAGGAGTATCTTAAATTCCCTCAATAGAACTCATCCCTAATGTAATCAACAACCCACATTGGGTGAAATATTAATCCAATCCAGTTTAGGAGAAGACTAATCATTG
Organism: Agave tequilana; assembly: GCA_038442645.1. Taxonomy (NCBI): domain Eukaryota; kingdom Viridiplantae; phylum Streptophyta; class Magnoliopsida; order Asparagales; family Asparagaceae; genus Agave; species Agave tequilana. The sequence goes on along the minus strand of JAVJIF010011796.1, from coordinate 43,564 downwards.
GACTAAACCTAAGTACTTATTGGCTTGGGCTTGGGCCCAACTCCCTTGCGGTTTGGCCCATTCAAGTCTAATATACTCTCACTCGCACAACAATGGGATGCCTCCATCTCAAGTCATGCGCCAACATTCCTATGATCATACTGACTGTTGGATCATGCAATTGTCAAGATCACCTACAAGGGGTGAGCTACAGAACTACAAACTCTTTAACTAAAGCTAGAACAACTTCTCTAACCTTTTAGGAGAACAAGTCCAGGTGATGACTTACCTAAGATGCGCAAGCCTATATAATTGGATCGAATATTCTTAATCCCTCAACACATGAAGGCTAATATCCATCGGTCACGGAACAATCCGGTAAGGTCTACACTTTGTCAGAATGAAGTTCCAGATATAGACACTCTATCAGAAGATATGTAGGTAATCTTTCTTTGGTATTGTTGCCACTAAATAAAAGCAATTGTTTTCCTAATTACTTCCCGCTTAGTCAAATCAATCATGACTATAGAGAGAGCGTTAAAGTAGCAACATTGCCTTTAGTCTTCCTGACACAACCAAATGTCTTTATAATAAAAGTGAAAAACACAATGACTAAATGTGTTCTCCACATTTTATTTGGCTCACATGGTATTGAAGAAGGAATCCATTCGCCTACCCTAATGATAGTCGCCAAACACAAGCAATATGATTGCGTGTTACGGTGAAGCCGCTCCTTGAGCACACATCAGTGAATACGACACCATATAGATCTTAGTCTATTCGCGGGGCCCCATCGCGCTTAGTCTTGCCATTGTTGGCCGAAGGGTACAATCGCTCTTTATTTTGATGATTCTAAAACTCATGTAGTTTGTGGTACTAATTATCTTTAAAGTGTTTTTAGTACACATGTTTCAAGAGTGAAAGTTTCAGCTTCAAAAGGAGAGTCAAGTGGTTAGACTTTAGCTTAAAGAGAATGTATTTGAAGACATCCCTTGAAGATTTTGAAGTCTCGAGCCTACTCTTGTATATTTTTATTGAAAGATTTTTGTTTAGTTTGTTAAAGTTTAGTATAGTGGATGGTGCTCAAGATATCACACACACACACACACAAAATCTTTGAAAATATATACAAAACATTTTTCCAAGTTATGTTTTTTAAAATATTTTCAAGTTAATCAAAAAGGGTTTCAAAACAAGTTTTTTTTTTTTTTTAGGCTGTTGCCAGTCATCGCTAGGCAGAGCCGATCGACCGAGCGATCAACTGGATGTTCACAAAACTGTGTACTAGCACTTGTCTCTAGACCCAATCGACTGACCAGTCAACCGATTAAAATCGTAGGACTCTTTGTTTGTGCAGATTAGTCGACCGACCGACTGGTCGACCACTGAGAAGATCTGCTCTCTGCTTGGCCATTTCGGTCGACCGAGCGGTCGATCGCTTAGTAGACTGGACCTCATTGGTTTTGAGCTCGGCGACCGCCAGGGTCAAAACATGCCTGTTTTACTCTTTAACGGCTAGTTTCTTTTGCAATCCCGTCCAAATTCATTTTCAATGGCTATTTTGTATATTTAATTATCAACATGTTTTTGTTTTGGGATTTACTGAGAATTGGTCTCTATCTTCCTCATATAAATAGGATTGATTAGAGAATGTTTTAATACTAGTTTTACAAAAGTTTTACACAATCTTTAAAAAGAAAAACCTATTTCTTTGCTAAAACTTTCAGTGTTATTCTATTCTACCACTTTTCTTACACTTTTATCTTGAGCATTCAATCCTCCATATTGAGCTATAGGAAAAAGAGTAATAGAGTGTTTGTGGTCTTGTGAAGATCACCAAGTTTGTAATTCTTTGTTTTTTAGTTGTTCCTCTTGAAAAGAGGATAGTGAGTTGGAGGCTCTGGATCTTACAAGATCAAAGTGAAGTTGTAATTAGGGTTGATTATAGTGGAATCCGTCATTGCGGTGAAGACGGGGACGTGGAGCAATGGCTTGAACCTCGATAACAATTCTCTTTGTTTGCGATTGGCTTTTAATTTGGTCTTTCCAAACTCTCACTCCTTTATTTATTGCAATCATACTTCTTGCTTATTATTTATTGCATATCATACTTGTAGAATTCTCTATTATTTATTTCAATTCTTACATCAAGAAAAGCAATTGTGCACCTCAACTCTTATTTAAGAGGAATCACGAGGAGAAACTTAGAGCCCTTCAGGGGTATACGACTTCAACTCTTGATAATTGAGATTTGTTTAGTGTTAGTTGATTACGAATTTTCTATTTGTGCTTAAATTTAGTATATCACTTATTCACCCCCTCTAGGTGATTTTTAGTTAGTATAAGAGTTTGGACTCTTGTTTATTGGTTTCACCATCTAAGAGTGATCTTATTTGATCCATCACAATATTTGTTTCACACATATGACGGATAACGTTAAAACTCTACCTAAGTTTGATGGACTTAACTTTCCAATTTGAAAAGTTAAGATGGTCGTCTTCCTACAATCGTTAGGAAGTCAGGTAGCCAAGGCTATTACCAAGCCTTTTGTTGTTTCTAATGGTGATGAGAACACATGGTCTGATATCACTGTTAAGGAGTTTGAAGCCAATGTTAAGGCTCACTATGCCCTTTGTAAGCACGCAATGATGATGATATTTTTAGAGAGATAAATTGCAAGTCTGCCTATGAAATTTGAAATAATCTTGTTATTACCCATGAGAGGATCTCTCAAGTGAAGAGGGCTAAGATTTACTTGTTGCATTCTTAATATCAGAACTTTACTATGAATAAAAATGAGACTATTGATTATATGATTACAAGATTTACGAAAATTGGTAACGGTCTCTCTTCTCTAGGTGACTCTATTGACAATGATCAAAAAGTGAGAAATATAATTCGAACACTTCCTCAATATCAGGAAGTCAAAACTATCACCTTAAAGGAATTGAGTGACGAGAAAGAAATGGACTCATGAGCCTCATCGTGAACTTGAAGACCCATGGAATGGAGAGAAAAGTTAGAGAAGACAAAGCTCTATAAAAGAAGAAAAACATTGCTTTCAAGGCCACTTCAACCTTCTCCGATGATGATGAAGATCTTGGACAGGACGATGATGAAGAACTATCCTTACTTGTGAAGAATGTTCGAAGAATATTCCACAAAAGAGGAAGATTCAATAACCGCAAAAGAAGATGGAAAGGTAAAGAAGAGAAAAGAGTAAATTAGATTGACCCTTACTACAACTGCAAGAAGACGGGTCACCTCATTGCGGATTACTTCAAGATGAATAGTAAGGCTTCCACCTCAAAGAAGCTCTACAAGAAGAAGGTGATGAAAGAAATTTGGGATGATTCAGAAAGCGACTCCGAAGAAGATATAGACATAGCAAATGTTTGCTCATGGCTCACGAGTACAATTCCCCTAAGGTAACTTCAGAGCACACTCTTGATGATTCCGAATTTACTTTAGATGAACTTGATTTGCTTTTCAAGTCTCGATGAAAAATATATTTCTCTTAAATTTCAATATTCAAAATTAAGAAAGGAAAATGTACTTTTGCAAAATAAGTTGAATATTATTTCAAAAGAGAAAGAAGATTTGTCTACTTCATTTGAGAAAACCAAAAAGGATTTTGATCTTGACAAAATTGCATGCAAGGGCAGAAGCCCTATGACATTTATTGAATATAATGAGTTTGAAAGCTTAAAGAAAAGAATAATGCTTTGGATTCTACTCTTAAAGTTTGTGCATTTAACAAATACAAAATTGAATCTTTGTTTTTAAGAAAACAACCATCTCATACACATCACACAAAGCACAACACACAAAGCACGTACACTAAGCACAACACACTCATCATCATGCTTATATATATGCTAGAGTTTATACTTGTACTCATTGTGACCGAAATAGTCATCTACCTAAATTTTGCTATGATAAATCATGTTGTTGCTAAAAATAGTTAAGTTCGCAAGACTAATCTCCAAAGACCTAAAAAGATTTAGGTACTAAAAATCAACTTCCTCTGTTTCTATTGATGTAGGTATATACCAAACCTTCAAGATGTAGAAAATGGTACTTTAATTGTGGTTGCTCAAGGCATATGACTTGGGATATTAAAAATTTTGTAACACTATCAAGGTCAAAAGAAGACGGCACTGTCACCTTCAGAGATGACTCAAAGGATACATCATTGGTTATGGTAATGTTAAAATAGGTACATCTCCTATTATTGAAAATATTGCTTTAGTAAATAGTTTAAAGCATAATTTATTAAGTATAAGTCAATTATGTGATAAAGGTTTTAAAATTGTTGTTGATTCTACTTTTTGTATGATAGTAGATAGTAACATTGCTTGCATATTTTCCAGTTTTAGAGAAAATAATGTTTATATTATTGATTTGGTTTATCTTAATTGCAATGCTAAATGTTTGTTGATTTTAAATGAAAATTCTTGGCCTTGACATAGAAGACTTGGACATGTTTCTTTCGATCATCTTGCCCTTATTAGTTCTAAGTATGTAGTTAAAGGCATTTTAAAATTGAAATTTGAAAAGGATCATTTATGTGATGCATGTCAATTCAGTTAACAAACAAAATCCTCTTTTAAATCAATTAAGAATGTTATGATAACTCGTCCTTTAAATAATACACATGCACTTGTTTAGTCCTACACAAGCTAAAAGTTTAAATGGCAATAGATATATTTTTGTTTTAATTGATGATTTCTCTAGATTTACATGAGTTTTATTTCTAGAACATAAAAATGAAGCTTTTTTATTTTTTAATATATTTTGTAAAAGAGTAGAAAAGAAAAAAAATTCTTCGATTTTGCATATTCACAGTGATAGAGGCAATGGCTTCATCAACCACTTTTTTATTACTTATTGTGAAGAACATGAAATTAAACATGAGCTTTCTTACCCCCAAGAACCCCACAACAAAATGGGGTAGTTGAAAAAAAATAGTACTCTCCAAGAGATGACAAGAATAATGATAAATGAATATGACCTCTCTTAATGCCTATAGGCTGAGGCCGTTAACATTTCATGTTATATTAACAATAGAATTTATTTTCGAAAAAAACTTGAGAAAACTCCTTTTGAGATTTATCATTTGAAAAAGCCCAATGTTTCTTATTTAAAAGTTTTGGTTATAAATGTTTTGTTTTAAACATAAGAGAAGTTTTGGGTAAATTTGATTCTAAAGCTTATGGAGGAATTTCTGTTGGTTACTCCTATAATAGTAAAGGTTATAGGATTTTTAACAAGTCAACTTTGATATTGAAGAATTCATGCATGTTAAGTTTGAGGAATTTAACAAGTTTGTTAAGAATACTATAGATTAGCAAATTGATTCTTTAGGGAAGATATGGAGAAAATGACTATGAAGAATTCACTGGCTCAAGAAGATAAGCAAAGAGAAAAACCAAGTGATGAGGTGCAAGAAGTACAAGAGAATACTCAACCTACTCAACCACTACCGAAGGATTGGAGGTATGCTTCAAATCATCCTAAAGATCTCATCATAGGCGATGTATCTCAGGGAGTATCTGTTAAATCTAAACTCCAAGATATTTGTGGATATTTTGCATTTATTTCACATATAGAACCTAATAATTTTCAAGAGGCCAAAGTAGACTCTTATTGGTTACTTGCTATGTGAGGGGAGCTCAATCAATTCGAGCATAACTAAGTAAGGAGACTTGTTCCTAAACCCTAAGATAGACCAAATTTTGGTACTAAGTGAGTGTTTAGAAACAATCTAGATGAGTCAGGTACTATAGTTAGAAACAAGGTTAGACTAGTGATCCAAAGTTACAATCAATCGAGGGACTCAATTTTAAAGAAACCTTTGCACCAATTGCACGGTCTGAAGCCATCCGAATGACTCTTGCATATGCCTCATATAAAGATTTTAAATTATATTAGATGGATGTAAAGAGTATTTTTCTAAATAGATTTGTAGAAGAAGAAGTGTATATTGAATAACCCACCCCGATTTTGTTGATCATATACATCATGGCTATGTATTCAAGTTAGATAAAATGCTTTATGGTTTAAAATAAGCTCCAAGAGTTTGGTATGATAGACTTAATAATTTTCTTATTAACAAGGGTTTTACTAAAGAAAAAGCAGATACCACATTATTTATAAAACATGTTAATGATGATATCTTATTGTTCAAATATATGCGGAAGATATTATTTTTGGTTCAACTAACAATGATTTATGCAAGAATTTTGAAAGTTGCATGAAAGAAGAGTTTGAGATGAGCATGATGGGTGAACTTAACTCTTTTCTTGATTTTCAAATCAAGTAAGAGAGTGATGGAATCTTCGTGAATCAAGCCAAGTACACCAAAGAACTTATGAAGAAATTTGGGCTAGAAATGCGAAAATTAACAAGATTCCAGTGGCCACTCCGACCAAGCTTGACAAGGATGATTATGATAAATGTGTTGATATTAAAGTTTATAGAGGCATAATAGGTAGCTTGTTATATTTAACAAGTAGGCCGAATATCATGTTTAATATATCTATTTGTGCAAGATTTCAATCGTGTCCTAAAGAATCGCAACTAAGTGCGGTAAAATGAATTATTAAGTATTTTAAAAGGCACTATTGGAATAGGCTTGTGGTATCCGAAAACTGGACAATTTAATATGATAAGTTATTCATATGCCGACTATGCCATTTGTAAAGTGGATTGGAAGAGCACTAGTGAGACTTGCCAATTTCTAAGAAATTGTCTTGTTTCGTGGTCTTCTTAGAAGCAAAATTATATTGCCCTCTCAACATCCGAGGCAAGTATGTTGATGTGGGAGCTTATTGTGTACAAGTCCTTAGGATAAAAATACCCTTCTTGACTATAATTTGCATTATGATTATGTTAAAATATTTTATGATAATACTAGTACTATTTATATGACAAAAAATACAAATCAACATAGTAAGATCAAGCATATAGAAATTCAATATCACTTTCTTAGAGATCACTATGAAAAAGATGATATTGAAATTGATTATATTTAATTGATTTTTAGTTATCTGATATTTTCATAAAACCTCTTGACTATTAGGCTTTTTTTCTTTTATTTGTGGTGAATTGAATGTTTGCACGATGGATAACTAATTTCTATATATATTTTTACACAAATATTTTTGAAGTGTTCAAAATTTTCAATTGATTTTCAGCTAGAATTATTTCTTTCTATATTTTCTCTCTCTTTTTGATGTTTGACAAAAAAGGGCAAAAGAATATATGATGATTTATAGCTTTATGAAAATATTTATGATTTATCTCTTTATGATTTTTTTATGCATAAATTCAGAGGGGGCTTCTCTTGAAGCTCTTTTAATATTCATATTTTGTTTATATAACTCATTAGTTTTGTCATCATCAAAAATGAGGATATTGTAGGCCTAAGGGTACAATCGCTCTTTATTTTGATGATTTTAAAGCTCATGTAGTTTGTGATACTAACTATCTTTAAAGTATTTTTAGTACACATGTTTCAAGAGTGAAAGTTTCAGCCTCAAAAGGAGAATCAAGTGATTGGACTTTAGTTTAAAGAGAATGTATTTGTAGACGTCCACTTGAAGCTTTTGAAGACCGAGTGTACTCTTGTGTATTTTTATTATCAGATTTTTTTTTTTTTTTTTGGTTTAGTTTGTTAAAGTTTAGTATAGTGGCTTGGTACTCAAGATATCTCACACACAAATTCCTTGAATATATATACAAAACATTTTCTCAAGTTATGTTTTTCAAAATATTTTCAAGTTTATCAAAAAGGATTTTCAAAACAAAAGTTTTTCTATTTTTTGGGCTACGGCTGATCGACCGCTAGGCAGAGCCGGTTGACCGAGCGGTCAATCGAATGTGTAATACCCTAAATCTAGAATACATATCCTTTTACAATTTTTGATACGTCGATAGTAATCGCATCATTTTATGTGCGTTATTACTTCTGTTTGACCCAAATTTTTTGACAAGCTTCTGTACTGGGTCTAGACTTTGCCCCAGAAAATTCAAAAATTTTTCTTTTTATTTTTCTATTTAAATTAATCTTTTCTTTTTCCTTCTATTTTCCTTCTCTTTTCTTTCTAATTTCTTTCTTTTATATTTTTCGCATTTTTCTTTTTATATTATTTTTAAGAGATTTTTACACATAACCCCCTAACAATTAAATATTTACATTTTCATTTTTACTCCCTTACCATTTTCCTATTCTTTTCTTTTCTTTTCTACATTTTTCTCCAAAACTCTACATACTTCTTGGCTTCTTCAAGAAGCCAACCTTTTAGCTTCACTTGCAAGCTTCTCCCTCCCTTAATAACTCTCTCTCACTGATCCCTACATCCCAAAATCAAAATCCACTATCTCTCCTCCATTTTCTCTCACTAATCTCTCTCTAAAACCCTCTTTCTCTCTCGAAAAACTACTACTACTACTCTACCACCACCATGGCCACCTCCACACCACCCTAGATACCTCCCTTCACTTGCCCCACCACCCACTCCCTTTCCCATCTCTATCTCATTCTAAAAAATAAAAAAACATTCTTTCTCTCTCCTCCTTTTCCTTTCTCTCTAGGATTTTTCTCTCCTTCTTCCTCCACCACCAGACCGCCAGCAACCAGGTCCCTCACCATCCTCTACTCCACTAACAATACTCAAAAATCTTTTCCTATAAATACAAAATCTAAAATTTCTCTCTCTAAGTCTCAATTTCTCTCTCCCCTTCCCTCCTATATCTCACATGTAGCCCCTTGCACACATATCCGCATACACTTTTTCATACACGTGCAAATGGTATCGGGTATTTTTTCAGTTTAGGCGAGTACTCTACCATGATGCATAGACACTCATGCACATTTGTATATATATATATTTGTACACATGCATGCATATTTTATATTCTGGGCATTTCTAAAATTTTCTGTAATTTTTAGGAATTAAAATTTTTAGGAATTAAACATGCATTTTTAGGATTTTTATGTATTTTAGAATTTTTTTGTATATGTTTAGGAATTTTTTTGTATTTTATAATTTAACTGTATATTTCTTGAAATTTTCTATGTATTTAAAAAATTTGTGGATTTTTAGGAATTTTTTGAGTATTTAAAAATTTTCTGTGTATTTTTAGGATTAAGATGCATTTTCTAGAATTATTTGTATTTCTGCATTTTGGGACTAACAGTGGTGTAGATTGCAGGTACCCCACTTCCCGTGCTGGCTACCGGGTACCGTAAAGTGTACATAGCATCCTGTGTGGGTAGTACTATTGGGTGTGCCTTAAGCCCTATGGTTTGTGTGGCAGCTACTGGGGGTGCACTTAGACCGGTTACGGCCTCTCATTTAGCACTCATCGCTTTGTTTGTTATTTTTCTATTTATATGTGTACTTGTATGTTCTAACATTATTTTATGCAGGTACCTATTTAGTCCTCTGACCCTATTAGACTTTATGGTCTCTCTTATGTCCACTTCCCGAAAGAAGGTGCGCTTAGACCGTTGGGTCTCTCAGCCAAGCCTGGTTAGCGAGTTTAACGTCCAGCGCTTTATCACTAGACATGCCTAGGCAGAACTCTGCCAGATTTTAGACTCGCATTTTAAGAATGATTCGTTTTTGAGTTCCCTCGGGCACTTTAGTGAATAAAAATGTTCGCTGACCTGGACCTAGCACTGCATTGCACCGCTTGTTTGTGCGCATAGCTATAATACTGCATTTATCTTATTTTTTAATGGTTGTGAAGAGTTTGAAATACTTGTTATGATTTACTCCTGATATCATGTATATGAATCGTCTACTGCTTGCAACTGATATTGAAAATACCAGACATCTCATACTTAATATGATATTAACACCTGATATGACCTTGACACCTCATACTGAATACATGATATTGACTACTAACACTGATGCTTCATCTGACACTTGGACATAGAACATATATTGACTGGATATACATACTGATTACTGATTAGTACGATAACTCCTGATTTATAACATTACACTAATTTCAGACTTGGTACAATAACTTCTGAGCAGATTTAATAACAAGATTCACAGATATTGTTTTTACTGTGACATTACTTGTTCGTAGTTCGAAAGTCATGAAAAACTTTATCGTTATTTGAATCACGTACAAATTATAGAAAGCCTAAACTTGCTAGAATTTTTAGAAAAATTGTTTAGTGGCAAATTAAGGGTCGAATCTAGTGAGACTCGTTCAATCTTGGTTTAAAAATTTGAATTTAATCCTTAATCTAGTTGAGAAGTCCTTTAAAGAAAGGTGTGATGATTGTTTTGAGAACTCAAGTCTTTAATGTATTAAAAAGAAGATAACAAAAATAAAAAGATTACTAACCTTGTGCAAAGAAAAAAAATTAAAGTGATGAAGAAAGAAACTTTGAGATTGAGATGAAGGAAAGAGAAAGATGAAACCTAGTGACTTTGTTCCTTGTCGTTGCCTTAACGTCTCCCTCCTCCTATCGATGTTGAAGACAAAAAACTAACAAAAGAAAATGACAGAAAACATGAATGAGATTGTTGATGAATTCAAAAAATAAAACATGCAATCAAAAGAATAAAATCGCATCACAAAAATAAACGAGAGAAGTAGAGAAAGCTTAGACTAAAATGCAAAAAGATCTTTATTGAAGACTGATTTTCATTGAAAAATCGTTGTTACAAAATTCTTATTCCAAAAACACGCATTACAATACACAACTCTCCTATCAATTGCTTTTCAGCCTTTTCGTGTACATTTTCTATCTCAGATACAGGTATTTATAGGAGAAAGGAGATAAAGATAGGTGTAGGAAGATAGGGGGCAGCAAACACTCCCCCTAATTCAAATAACTAGCCGCGTTTTACACTCCCCTAATTCAAATAACTAGCCGCGAAACGTGGCTTTGGCCGCGTTTCCGCAGCCAGATCCTGGCCATTAGGCTAGGGTCTGGGGGCTCGTCTGTTGAATTCTCCTTTATCCTTTTATCCTATCAGAAATTTAGATTCTGTTTTGGATTTGACATTCTATCCCTTTATCCTCAGCGAAACTGATAGGGTCTTCTTCTAATCCATTTTTCTTTGAATTTTGATGATCATATCTCATCTAATATACCCAGTCTTTGGATAAAATTACTTCTAAATCCTCTGAATTTGAATCAATCCCGTTTATTTAACCTTTTGGATTTCATTAGATATGATTTGTGCTTATTTTCTCTCTATCATATCCTGCACGTATTTAGACATTAAGACAAGTGAGTTGTAAAAATTATTACATAATAAATGTTGGAATGCAGTAACAATTTTGCAGTATATGTATCCAAACACACCCCCACACCTATCTTTTGCTCGTCCTCGAGCAAAACAAAGAGAAAAGAAAAAATAAACTGACCTAACCTAACTCACTTTCGTAGGAATCACGGTTGCACTTAGCACATGAACAAGCCATTAAATCTCTAGATTACCCCTAAAGAATGAGTTTTATCTCGTGAGGGTTTTCGGCGGATTGCACGCACAAAATCCGTAAAGAAAAAGAAATAATTTGTTAGTATATTCGAAAATGCATTTTGAAGAGGAAATTTTTGAAGTGTTTTTACAAGAATTTAAGCAATTTATAAGTTATAGGAGCACCGAACTATTTATCCCTAGACTTAGTTTCTATTCAAATATTTGCTATCAATCAAAATTAAGAATAAAATTTATTCTCATCTAATCTATTATTTTTCCCTAAGTCATATGCATCTTGTGACCGTGAATATTTTGATTAAGGGTTGTTTAACTCTAACTCTTATATCTTATTTATGTATATATTGATGGTAATATTTCTTAGCTCTCTTAGGCTTTCTAATTTGCCCATGTAACTAGTCATAGGTCGGTGACTCCCAAATTGAACGGTCTTAGGGACCGGATGAGAAAACACCCAAGGATTTAGGACTCGAGCAACAAGGCCACAAAACTAAGGATTTTATTTGATGATATGAATCACTTTTAGGCGTGCATAATTATGATTTATGAGGCACAAAAACCCAGCTTAATCAGAGGATTCTTATTATATATATATTTTTGTTTCTTTTTTTAATTTTTATAAGGCATAAAAATCTTTATTTTTGAACCCTAAGTGTGTAAGTATATAAGGTATGCATATTTCATCAAGATAAAAATCAAGACTAAATTACTTTTTCAATTTTTCTTCCTAACTCTAAAAATCAAACAAATATTCTTATTTCAATGAAGTATAAGAAATCCTAATTATGATTCTCCTATTCCTTAAAATTAACTTAATTTTTTACACAATAAGTCAAAGTATTATTTTCCTTTTCAAAAAGTTTTTTCATATAAGAAAACCTAAAAGAAAATCTATGTTAGAACCCTCCCCCACACTTATGTCATGCATTGTCTTCAATGCATGAATGAATGCACATCATGATACAATCATAAGAATTTGAAAAAAGATAGTGTTGGCCCAAAGGTCTTCCACCCTAGTTTGATGATGATTAACTCATGTAGTTATGTTTACTAATATTCTTGTGATTTTAAGTTTCAGATCCTTTACCAAGATATTAGTTGATGATTAGCTTCAACAAAGAGTTTAAAAGCTTTTCATGGTGATTCCAGGGCCAAAGCATCAAGATCACACTTTGCCTAGCCATGGATGGAGTTTTGGATCGGGTCTACTTGAAGATGAAGATCGTCAAGAAGACTTAGGTATCCTATTTTAGTTTAGTGTGTTTAGATCCATTTGTAAAGCTTAGTATAGTGATATGCTCAAGTGCACAACACACACAAGTTTTATGTTTGGATATTGGTTTTTCAGTTTTTAGTTTAACCGATATTTGTTTTCATGAATAGATTGATCAAAACAAGTTTAAATAGTTTATATGTATAATAGATGTATTCTAGTTATACATACATGCTTACACTTCCTATACAAACTTATTGACTATCTTATTCATGTATTGAAATATCAAGTTTGATAAAAATACAAGTGTTGGTTTTGATAAAATTTGCAAGACTCAAAAATGAATTGATATGATTGATATATGTCTTGAAATTTTTATCACTTGTGTGTTTTAATATAAAATGTTAAAACAAGTCTTGTGGATTTTTAGAAGACTTAAAAGATTTTTCAAAATATTTTTAAACTGTTTTCTGACTCAGTTTTCTGTTCCAGGCTTCAACCAGTCGACTAGTCAACTGACCTAGTCGACTTGGGATGAAGTCGGTCGACCGGGGTCGGTCGACCGACGTGCACAGATCTGTGCACGTTTGGTAGACACTGGGACGGTCGACCGTCAGGGTCGACCGAGTCTGAGAGCTCTGCTCTCTGTTTGTTTGGGTCGACCGTGCCGGTCGACCGTGTTTGCCCAACGGTCACATTTCTGACCGTTGGCGGTCGACCGGGCGGTCGACCGTTAGCCTGTCAGGATTCCACATCAGCCTAACAGCTAGTTTTCTGTTTGGGCTATAAATACCCCAACTCTTGGGGTTAGCTAAGATTTTAGAGCTAAAAATTCCTGACTTCTTCAGTGTTTTAAAACAAGTTTTGAAAAGAGTTTTAAGTGCCAAAAAGATTCATTCTATTTGTTTTAGGTGTTTTGTTATTTTCAAAGAAAATAGGTGTTTGGGAAATTGGTTTATTGTTCTTCATTTCAATATCTATTTGGTATTTTCCCAGAGTTTTTCTTTGATCAAAACACTTATTTTCCACACTTGAGCTATATCTTCTATCCTAATCTATTTAGGATCTTGTTTTGTGGAAAAGAGTAAAGAAAAGAGAGATTGTTTGTGGTTAAAAGAAACCACTTGTTGTAAACACCCTTATTCTTGTTGTATCCCTCTTTGGTAGAGGTGATCGGGTGATTGGTTTGCTCCCTCTAGTGAGAGGTGGAGTTTGGTTTGTAACCCTCTTCGGTAGAGGCGTTGGTTGTTGTATTGGCTACGGCCTACCCTCGGTTGGAGGCGGTGTTTGAGAGAGGAGTTCGGTACTCCCTTTGTTGTAACAAATCCTCTTCGGTAGAGGTTCCCTCGGTAGGAGATAGTGGATTGGAAATCCTACGCGGTGGTGTAGGCGGGGATGTAGAGCTAGGGGCTCGAACCTCGAAACATATCTTGTTGTTAGCGTTTGATCCACTTGTCTCTCAACTCTCTCTCTTTACATTTGTGCATAGCATCATTCATTATTCATATCATACATTGCTTGCATTGTGCCTTGCATATTTCATATTGCTATATCTTGTATATGCTTGGTTGTTTGTGTGTGCCTCACTTATACTTAACCACAAGAGCTTCACATAGCACCTCAACCCATTCAAGGGGAATCAAGAGGAGTTAGTCCAGATCCCTTCACGGGAAATTCAGCTACACTTGTGTGTTGTATTAAGTGTGTTGCAAAATTTGCATTAGCTTCCGCATTTAGCGCATTTAGTTCCTAGATTAGCAAGTACACCTATTCACCCCCCTCTAGGTGTTTTTCAATTGGTATCAGAGCTAGTGCTCCTGATACTTAGGCTTAACATCCTAGGAGTGAGATCCATTTGTTTGCTAATCTTATTTGCATTTGCTTGTTTGCACACATATAGTTTACATCCATGGACTTCATGACCCCACCTATGTATGACCCTTCCAACATTCTTGTTTGGAAGACTAGGATGTCCATTTACCTTCAAACCCTAGGTTATAAGGTTCACCTTGCCATTACCAAGGAATCCTTCCTTAGTGATAGCAAGCATATAGGGGCCAATGCACAAGCCCTTGAGGCCATTAGAAGCACGCTTTCAAAAGATTATCTTATGCTTGTTTTTAATCTTGATTCCGCTTTTGTAGTGTGGAACAAGTTGACAACAACCACCACCTCCAAGCTTCAATTGCCGATCCAACCGGAGGAGTCTAGTGGAGAATCCGATTCTCAATTGCTATATGATCCAAGGGAATGACTCCCTTGAGGTACAATCGGAAATTCAACTAGATAGTGATAATGCTAGTTCTTCATGTAATGATTTGTTGATCCACATGCTTTAAATGAAGAACTTTCTATTGTTTGTGAAAAATTAATAGAAAAAATAAAGTTTTGAAAAAGAAAAGTCTAGGAATTGAAAAAGAAAATAAAAATTTGCATTCTAGACTTGACATTGTTTTGCAAGAGAAAGATGAGATTTTGGATGAAAGGGATTCATTAAAATCTCAACTTGAACTTGTTTTAAATGAAAATAAAATTTTGAAAAATAAAAATGATTGTGATGATTTGTTGAAGAAAAATGAGTTTTTATCCTCAAAATTATATTTTGTTTTAAATAGTAATGATTCTTTGGAAAGAGAAATAGATTTATTACAAAAGAATTAGATATTTGTGTAAAGAAAAATAATTCTTTGAAAAATAATATTTCTTTACATGTTTGCCATGCTAGGGTAGTTTCACCTAGATCACCCCTTGCATGCCACACTTCTTTCTTGATTAACAATGATATTTCCATGATAAGAAGAGTGTAGATTGTTTGGGCTCCACTTTGAGCCAATGTGTAGAAGGGCATACACGTTTGGAAACCTTGTTTCGAAAAAAATAAGTTCCATCTTTTCATGCACACCCCCACGGCATACACATGCTCCCCACGTTCACACCTATCACACCATGTATGCTCATGTGTACACTTGTACACATTGTGGACGTAAGGGCCACCTTACTAAATTTTGTTATGATAGAATACATACTTCTAATTTAGCAAATAAATTTGTTTGGGTTAGAGAAGGGACTAACCCCCATGGACCCAATAAGATGTGGGTACCAAAGACCACCCCTCGTGTTTTTGATCTAGGTGTGGGCTCTCACATGACGTGAGAGTGATGGCACCTTGGAGTGGATGCGTTCCGTACTTAAAGGAAATCAATTGGATGCATCACTTTCAAGGGAAGGTTTGGTGGAGATGACCACCATGTGTTGGAGACTAGAGAGATGCCCTTATCGGTTTTGGTATAAATCTCTAAACTCCTAATTATTGTTTACATGCTTTCCGTTTCATTATTTATAGCATGTTTGTTGTTTAGTGATTATCATGTAAATACCATGTTTATTAGACCATTGACATACATGGATAGTATTTGAGACACCCATGTTATATGGACCCTTATTTTGTGTTCTCACCGTTTGTTTTAGCTATCATGTTTATCATAGGTTTAATAACATGTGGATTTGCATAATAATCATGTTTATGTTTATCATGTTGATTTTTATCGCGTTTTATGCTTCATGAGTTGATTACGTTTAAATGTTAGTTTTCATTAAAATTTGGTATATACTTATGCATATAGTGGGCCACAAATAAATCTATATATGTTTGTGCTTGATTGCTTATTTGAACCCATTAGATGTGCTAGTATAATCTAGTTTTAATGATTCATACATTTTAAACTTGTATTCCTACTTTTGGATTGTTTTATGATCATGTGTTTCCATTTCATGTATATGTCTATTTTGCCAAACTTTAAGATATACATGTATACCCCTTGAGTCATTTGCCTTTCATGCAAATCTATACATATGGACTCAATTGTGTTTAGGAATATGTATGTATACTTATTGTGTTGACAATTCATACATATACCTTGAAATGAAATTTGTTTTGGTGAAAATTTAGTTTTTCTTGATTTCGTGTTTATTTGTTTAACTTCATGTATATGTCTATTTTACCCAAATTATTGTTATACATATACATCCTTTTTAGCCACGTGCCTTCATGCATATATCTTTGTGGACTTGTTGTGTTTGGATATGTATGTATACCTTAGTTTGTATAAGACATACATATGCCTTGAAGATTAAATAAGTTTTTATGATTTTCATGATTTCGTGTTTCAAGGAATTAATTGAGCTTAATTGCCCATATTTCATGATTATGATCTTCACATTGTATTTGTATACTCACATTTATTATTTACTCATGTGTTTGTTTTCATGAGTTATATTTATGCTTAATTGAATATGAGTGTTGACTATTTTGTGAATTTCATGTTTATGAAAATAATTTTGTTTTATTCCTTGCTTGAAGGATTTCGTACTAGTTTAAAAGATTTTCCATTTAACTAGTTCGTATTCTTTTTTGGTAGAGTTTTTCAAACAAAGCTTACTTTCAAATCTATTTTTGAAAACCCCTACCTTCCATGGAGGATGGATAGGAGATCATGTTCATGTATGCTTTAAAATGAAAATCATTTAAAACTTGAACCATGATTGGGAGGTATAATAATATGATGTATACACTTGAACTTAATGTTATGTCAATTGGTATCATTGAACTCTTTCAATTGGTATCATTTTGATCTTTTTGTATACTCATATGTTTATTGTGAATGTATATTTTCAATTGGTATCTTATTACAAGCCTACGCATAGTTTTTGTTGGTATTTCATAAAGGGGGAAAATACGATTTTCATATTTCAATTGGTATTTGTATTTTCACTCCCGTACTTTATGATAGAAAATAAAAATTTTAAATTGATATCATATTCTTAAAAGAAAAATACCTTCTTTTGATATCAAGATGTCTTGTGTTTTAAATTGGTATCTAAAAATTTTGTTTAAAGTAAAATACAAAAGTTTTTTGATTTGTATTGACTATATGCAAGGAGAGCTTAACATCTCTTCCACATATAGATTCAAGTTGAGTGTATCTTATATTGAGGATCTTAACATCTCTTCTTTATGTGGTACACGTGTGTAGGGGAGCTTCACATCTCCTCTTATGCATTACATAATGTGTGTTATGTGAATTAGGGCTTAACATCCCTCCTTCATGTAATGCATATGTGTAGGGAAGCTAACTTAGCGTCTTCCTCTTCATGAATGTATATAGCATATAACATTTATTGATCTTTGTTTATTTTCAATTGGTATCAAGATGCTTCATTGACATATTTCAATTGATATCCTAATTGATTGTCACCCCTTATTGACCTTGTTTTTGTTTTAGACAAAAAGGGGGAGAACATTGTTTTATTGTTTTGATTGACAAAAAGGGGAGAAAGATTTTTAACCCTCATTTTTTTGTTTTGATTGTTTACCCTTTGTTGATGATTGACAAAAAGGGGGAGAATAATTTGTGTTTTATATGCATACTTATGTTTTTGCATATATTAAGTTTTATTGGTATCTAGAGCATCTAGTGTTTTTGTTAATGTTTTATTAATTTAATTGGTATCTAGAGCTTCTAGAATATGTTTATGTGTTTTATGCATGTTGATGCATACATGTTTATGTACATTCATTGCATATCTTTTGTTTATTTGTTTATGCATGAGTTAAGGGGAGCTTCTATGAAGCTTAACTTTAATCCATGCATATATAACTCCATGAGTTTTGTCATCATCAAAAAGGGGGAGATTGTTGGCACAAAGGCCTTCCACCCTAGTTTTGATGATGATTAACTCATGTAGTTATTTTTACTAATATTCTTGTGATTTTAAGTTTCAGATCCTTTACCAAGATATTAGTTGATGATTAGCTTCAACAAGGAGTTTAGAAGCTTTTCATGGCGATTTCAGGGCCAAAGCATCAAGATCACACTTTGCCTAGCCCATGGATGGAGTTTTGGATCGGGTCTACTTGAAGATGAAGATCGTCAAGAAGACTTAGGTATCCTAGTTTAGTTTAGTGTGTTTAGATCCATTTGTAAAGCTTAGTATAGTTGATATGCTCAGTGCACAACACACACAAGTTTTATGTTTGGATATTGGTTTTTCATTTTTAGTTTAACCGATATGTTTTCATGAATAGATTGATCAAAACAAGTTTAAATAGTTTATATGTATAATAGATGTATTCTAGTTATACATACATGCTTACACTTCCTATACAAACTTATTTTGACTATCTTATTCATGTATTGAAAAATCAAGTTTGATAAAAATACAAGTGTTGGTTTTGATAAAATTTGCAAGACTCAAAAATGAATTGATATGATGATATATGTCTTGAAATTTTTATCACTTGTTTGTGTTTTAATATAAAATGTTAAAACAAGTCTTGTGGATTTTTAGAAGACTTAAAAGATTTTTCAAAATATTTTTTAAACTGTTTTTCTGACTCAGTTTTCTGTTCCAGGCTTCAACCAGTCGACTAGTCAACTGACCTAGTCGACTTGGGATGAAGTCGGTCGACCGGGCCGGTCGACCGACGTGCACAGATCTGTGCACGTTTGGCAGACACTAGGACGGTCGACCGTCAGGGTCGACCGAGTCTGAGAGCTCTGCTCTCTGTTTGTTTGGGTCGACCGTGCCGGTCGACTGTGTTTGCCCAACGGTCACATTTCTGACCGTTGGTGGTCGACCGGGCTGGTCGACCGTTAGCCTGTCAGGCTGCCACATCAACCTAACGGCTAGTTTTCTGTTTGGGCTATAAATACCCCAACTCTTGGGTTTTAGCTAAGATTTTTTGAGCTAAAAATTCCTGACTTCTTCAGTGTTTTAAACAAGTTTTGAAAAGAGTTTTAAGTGCCAAAAAGATTCATTCTATTTGTTTTAAGTGTTTTGTTATTTTCAAAGAAAATAGGTGTTTGGGAAATTGGTTTATTGTTCTTCATTTCAATATCTATTTGGTATTTCCCAAGAGTTTTTCTTTGATCAAAACACTTATTTTCCACACTTGAGCTATATCTTCTATCCTAATCTATTTAGGATCTTGTTTTGTGGAAAAGAGTAAAGAAAAGAGAGATTGTTTGTAGTTGAAAGAAACCACTTGTTGTAAACACCTTTATTCTTGTTGTATCCCTCTTTGGTAGAGGTGATCGGGTGATTGGTTTGCTCCCTCTAGTGAGAGGTGGAGTTTGGTTTGCAACCCTCTTCGGTAGAGGCGTTGGTTGTTGTATTGGCTACGGGCCTACCCCTCGGTTGTGAGGCGGTGTTTGAGAGAGGAGTTCGGTACTCCCTTTGTTGTAACAAATCCTCTTTGGTAGAGGTTCCCTCGGTGGGAGATAGTGGATTGGAAATCCTACACGGTGGTGTAGGCGGGGATGTAGAGCTAGGGGCTCGAACCTCGAAACATATCTTGTTGTTAGCGTTTGATCCACTTGTCTCTCAACTCTCTCTCTTTACATTTGTGCATAGCATCATTCATTATTCATATCATACATTGCTTGCATTGTGCCTTGCATATTTCATATTGCTATATCTTGTATATGCTTGGTTGTTTGTGTGTGACTCACTTATACTTAACCACAAGAGCTTCACATAGCACCTTAACCCATTCAAGGGGAATCAAGAGGAGTTAGTCCAGAGCCCTTCACGGGAAATTCGGCTACACTTGTGTGTTGTATTAAGTGTGTTGTAAAATTTGCATTAGCTTCCGCATTTAGCGCATTTAGTTCCTAGATTAGCAAGTACACCTATTCACCCCCCCTCTAGGTGTTTTTTAGATAGTACTTGATGAGGATGAGTGAATGTCATCTATCATTGCCTTGTTGAGAGAAAACACAAAAACTATAACACAAAAATGGATCCCTAACATGTATAAAGATCAATCCTAATAAACAGGATCTTCCAGAAGGATTTCCTCTACTTTTGGGCTCAGATACTCACGGTATGACTTTAACCGATGGTCATTCACTTGAAAAATGGTGCCATTCATGGTATTATGGACCTCAACTGCATCATGTGGGTGCACTTTATGAGTAATGTAAGGACTGGTCCAACGGGATTTTAGTTTTACTGGAAAGAGATGTAAACGTGAATTGTAAAGTAGGACTTTCTATTCTGGCTGGAATTCCTTACGAATTATGACTCGATCATGCATCTTTTTCATACAGTTCTTGTACCATTTTGCACAGTCATATGCAACATTTCTTATCTCTTCAAGCTCATCTAGTTGAAGTTTTCTAGACTCTCCTACCATGCCTAGATCAAAATTTAGGCGTTTGATCGCCCAGTATGCCTTGTATTCTAGCTCGACAGGAAGATGGCAAGCTTTGTCATAGACTAACCTATATGGAGACATTCCAATAGGAGTCTTGAACGTAGTTCTGTACGCTCACAAGGCATCAGTCAATCGAAAAGACCAATCTTTCTAGTGATGTTTACATTTTTCTTTAGAATGGTCTTGATGGCTCTGTTGGAAACTTCTACTTGGCCACCAATCTGTGGGTGATAAGGAGTAGCTACCCTATGATTGATGTAGTATTTTCTCATTAAGGCTTCAAATATACGATTACAGAAATACTTTCCACCATCGCTAATGATTTCACGAGGGAAGCGAAAACGAAAAAATATGTTCTCTTTCAAGAAGTTTACCACAACTTTGTAGTCATTGTTCTACATGTTACAACCTCTATTCATTTAGAGATGTAGTCAACTACCACAAGGATATATTAGTAT
Organism: Agave tequilana; assembly: GCA_038442645.1. NCBI lineage: Eukaryota > Viridiplantae > Streptophyta > Magnoliopsida > Asparagales > Asparagaceae > Agave > Agave tequilana. The sequence goes on along the minus strand of JAVJIF010011796.1, from coordinate 22,216 downwards.
CCATGAGACATAGGAAAGGGACCCATAAAGTTGATGCCCCAAACATCAAAGATTTCGACAGGTAAGATTGAGTTTAACTGCATTTCATTCTGTCGTGCTATTTTCCTTAATCGTTGACAACAATAACATGATTGACAGTAGATATGGGTGTCACGAAACAAAGTAGGCCAATAGAAACCACACTGTAAAATTTTTGCAACACTTTTCTTCCCACTGAAATGACCACCATAGGCTTGGTCATGGCAGAATGAAAAGATGTTTCTAAACTCAGAGTCAGGAATGCAACATCGAATGATCTGATCGGGACAATATTTAAGCAAATATAGTTCATCCCATAAGAATCATTTGACTCTAGCTAAGAAACGCAATCGTTCTTTCTTAGTCCATGAATCAGGCATTTTTTTCATGACAAGGTAGTTCACAATGTCAGCATACCACAAAACAGTCGAAGGAAAAACAGACATTAACTGCACATTAAGAAATGTCTCAAGGACAGATGGCAAGTCAGGCACAGATTCGACCACCATCCTAGACAAGTGATCTGTGACAACATTCTCAGCCATCTCTTTATCGTGAATTTCTAGATTGAATTCCTGTAGGAGTAAGATCCAATGGATTAAACGGGGTTAGCATCCCTTTTTGTGAGAAGGTACTTTAAGCCGCACGATCATTGTAGATTAGGACCTTATAACCTATAAGATAGGGACAAAATTTGTTAAGAGCGAAAAAGTCTGCTAACAACTCTTTTTCAGTGATGGAGTAGTTCAGTTGGCCATCGTTAAGAGTCTGGCTGGCATAGCAAATTACATGAGGAAGTCTATCTACTCGCTGGCCTAGGATAACTCCTATTGCATAGTCGAAAGCATCACACATCACCTCAAATGAAAGATTCTAATCAGGTAGTCGGATGATGGGTGCCAAGGTTAACGCTGTCTTGAGCCTTTCAAAGGCTAACAAACAAGAAGGGGTAAACTCAAAAGGAACATCCTTTGCTAGAAGGTCACACAGAGGTTTGAAAATTTTTGAAAAGTCTTTGATAAAGTGATGGTAGAACCCAGCGTGCCTAAGAAGGATCACACCTCCCGAACAGTTCTAGGAGGTCGTAATTTGGAGATTAGTTTTACTTTAAGTTTATCAACCTCTATACCTCTATCAGAAATAATGTGTCCTAAGACAATTCCAGATTTCACCATAAAATGGCATTTTTTTCAATAAAAACTAGGCTTTTCTCCTACATCTTATCAATACCAATGATAGATGACACAAACCCTCATCAAAATTAGCCCCAAAGATAAAGAAGTCATCTATGAAAACCTTAGAAATCATTCTACCATGTCCGAAAAGATGCTCAACATACACGTTGAAAAGTAGTAGGTGCATTGCATAACCCAAAAGGCATGCGACGGTAGGCACATATACCAAAAGGACAAGTGATTGTCATTTCTCTTAGTCCTCATGAGCAATGGGATTTGATTATATCCAGAATAACATCAAGGAAGGAGTGGTAAGCATGATCGGCAAGACGTTCTAACATTTGGTCGATGAAGGGTAGAGAAAAATGATCTTTCCTAGTAATAGAGTTGAGTTTCCTATAGTCTATGCACACTCGCTGTAACGCCCCGATCCGGCGGGTACGGGGACGCTACTGCGACGTATATACGCAGGTCAGAGATACCCTCACGTATATACGCTAAGCATCAGTACAAATAAGAAAAAGAGTACGGAAGCACGTGACAATATACATTCCAACATAAGGATTACAAAGTTATCACAGAGCGTGATATATTGGTACATGTACATTATATCATAGCCAGGTACAAAAGTGAAATTATAATTTGTACAGCAAAAAGGTGCTCACGGGCTGAGAAGAAGATCCCCGACCTAGCAGGAAGGTTCAGGAACAGAAGGAGTTAGGACAAGTCAGCCTGCTCCGAAAAATAAGCTTGATCTTCAGTGGAGGGCTCCGCTTCAGTCCAAGCTTCAGAACCTGAACATGCAAGTCCAGGGGAGTCAGAAACTCCCTAAGAAATAGACAGGTGAATGCCAAGTGTCGTGTAGAGATAGGTGTATGTGTGTTGATATGATCAAAATAGTATTTAAGCATCAAGAATTGGTGTCGAGAGTACATGTACAGTAAGCAAGAAATAGAGGCATAAAATGAAAGTGATAAGACTTGAATAATTCTATTGCTGCCATTTTCAATATTTATACTTATTACTCGTTCTACCCTATGTCTAGGTATGTGTAATAGCGTCCCAGCACACATACATCCACATATGAGTAAATCGAGGCTGTTATTAGAAACCAACGGGGGTATCAACGAACAATGTTTACAGTGGGTCCCGTACATGCCCGGGACCACGGTCCAGGACGTTCCATTGCTGGTGTATGGAACCGGCCGCAAGGCCTACAGGAGGGTCTTATAGAATGCCCTTATCATGATGGTACCAAGAATGAGGGAGCCAGCACTCCCCTCGGTCGCCTGGAGGCCCACAGGTCAGACCGGAAGTTATAATTGCACAACATACCTAGTACCACTGTAAACACGAACATATATTGATAGCCGCAAGTTTCCCCCGACCCGATGCAAGTTGATCATTTTTATGATTTATTATGTAATTATCAATTCACGGGAAAGTAAGTGTATGACAAGATCAGGAGTTCAAGAGTACATGAGTACTATAATTTTAAGTCACAGGATTTCTGTAAATATGATAATCGTAAGTCAAGTGTCAAAATGCCATAATGAGGCGAGTACCAAGAAGTAGCATAACAGGTGCCATGAGATATATGCCTGAGAGGTGATGTTAAGCAGGCGTCAAGTGATAGCATGATACATGCAAGTGTGCAAGTAAAATAATATAATATTAGTCAACATGATGAAGCAGAAAGATCAGAAGGAGAGCGAGAACACTCGCCTAAAACTTTAAGAAATACGGGAAATCCCAAGTTCTGGAGTCTAGGTAACTAACGCACTCGATAACCAATAATATATATAAAAAAAAGAGGAGGAGAAGGATGAATCAGAAAAAAGTGAGATTGAAGACGCAGGGGTCACAGACGCGGGGTTGCACCGCGTTGATGCCACAGACACGGGGTCTGAGACCCGCGTTTTACAATACAGGAAGAGCACAGACGCATATATGTGCTCCGCGTCGCGTTAACATAAGAATGCGAGAATCGCGTTAAACAAATAACAAGAACGCGAAGATCGCGTTTAAGAAATTACTTGGACGCGGGGTGAACTCCGCGTCTAGCAATTAACAAGAGAAAGTGAGTGACAAGGGGAAGTGAGAGACGCAAGAAAGGAAAAGGGAGACGTAGGTTTTAGGGAAGATAAGAAAAAAGAAAAGAAAAATGGAAGGAAAAGAAAGAAGGAAGGAAAGAAAGAAAAGCAAAGGAAAGAAAGAAAGAAGAGGATGGGGGAAGTAGGCCGACCGTGGCTTGGCCGGTGGTCGGCGGCGGCGACGGAGTTGGCCGGAGATGGGTGGCCAAGGCCCCAAAAGAGAGGGTTGTTGTTGGTGCAAGTATAGTTCAAATGAAAAAAAAATGGAGTTTTGAAAATGGTATTTCGGAGGACGAACCTATAGTTCGTTGGAAAGAGTATGACGAGGAGAAGAAGATGGCATGGTTGGTGGTGGTTAAGGTGGTGTAGGTGGTGGTGGTTAAGGTGGTGTGTAGGTGGTGGAGAAGATGGGTTGTTTTGGTTAGTAATGGAGGAAGAAGATGGTGATGAAGATGGTGTGTTGTGGTTATTGTTGTTGGAATAGAGGAGTAGATGGAGGGGAGAATGGTGGAGGAAAAGGTGGTGGAGAAAAGTGGAGTTGGTGGGTGGTGTTGGCCGGCCAAGAAGGGAGGCGTGGGCTGTTCTTGTTGGTTGCTGTTGGCTGGAAAAGAAGAAGGAAAGAATTAATGAAAGAGAGAGAAGATGGGAGTGTATATATATATAAAGGAGTTGATATATCTACAAGTTTGCCATTCCACTTATGAAACATGCGTTTCATTCAATCAAATAGGCTGCGTTCCATACAAGAAATCTGCGTCTAGCAGTAGAGGTCCAGACGCAGTGAAAAAACTTGCGTCCAGGGAAAATGCAAAAGTTGCGTTTAACAGAAAAGACAAAAAGGCATGGTGATATGATCTGGGTTGATTTTCTTTGAAGAACAAAGTATTAAATGCGGAATGGAGAGAGTCTCTGCATTAATTGTTGAAGCCAAATTTGGTGGGTCTCGCGTCAGGTAAGGAGAGAGAAAAAGTAAAATATCCAGATAGAATTCCGGTATCTGGGAAAACACTGGAAACTCAGGAAAAGCCCGAAAAATAAAGTATCTCAAAAAGTTTCCAAAAATTCTCAAAAATAATAATTATTTTAAGATTTTTGGTGAAATCAATTTTTAGAAATTCAATTCTATTTTCAAAATAAATATCCTAAAATTCACTGAGGACGGTGTCTACACCGGGTAGGCCGGATTTTGATAAAATCTGAAAAATCTCAAAAAATGCCTGAAAGAAGAAATTATAATTTTAAGAAGAATTATGAAAGGGGAATCCAGAAATTGATTCCAATTGTAAACTAAAATTCCTGGAATCAACCAGTGATACTGGCCGCCGCACCAAATCCAGGGGAATTTTGATAAATTTTAAAAATTCTAAAAAAAATTCATTTAGATAGAAAACATTATTTTAAGAAATAATGTGAAAGTCGTTTTTATATTTTCAACTCCATTTGTGAATTAAAAATCTGAAAGTCGGTCAGCGACACTGGTCGACACCGGTTTTGAAGATTTAGAAAATCACAAAAAATCTAGAATATTAAAAAATAATATTTGGAACTGAAATCGGTCAAATCTGAATACCAAAAGGTCAAATCTTGCAGTACTGCTATATGAGTAAGAATTTAAATAACAGAAAATAAATAAAATATAAAAATAAAAATACGCGTATACTGAGGATGGGGTGTTACAATCCATCCACCTTATCAAAAATTTCGTCCTCGAAATTTCGATAATGGGGATGTGAAGGCAGAAAAGAATAGGGGTAAGGAATTTTACCAACTAAGATGGAAAGCGTCGGGGGTAACGTTCATGAATAATATCCTCTCGTTCCCACGTAGCTTCTCCTGGGGCATGCCTATTCCAAGAAACTAGTACCAATGGATTGCCCGATTTTTCAATGTCTTGACACTTCTATCCAAAATGGCCATCGGCTGCTCCTTGTAGGATAAATCTGGTTGTAGTTCTAATTCTGAGTGATGTAGAATGTGACTTTCATCCTTGACATACTTCCTCAACTGTGATATATGGAATACATTATGTACTCCTTCTAAAGATGGTGGCAATGCCAATCGGTAAGCCACATCTCCCACACGATCCAAAATTTCAAACGGGCTGATGTATCTTGGACTAAGTTTTCCGCGAGTACCGAATCGGATTACCCCTTTGGTTGTGATATCCTTAAAAATACATGATCACCTGTTCTTAATTCCAACGGTCTTCTATTAGTGTCTGCCCAACTCTTCTGTCGGCTCTGTGCTGTCCGGAGATGATCTCTGATAATTCAGACTTTATCTGTTGTCTGAACTAGAATATCTGGTCCCATAAGTCTTCTTTCGCCGACTTCATACCAACATATTGGTGACTGCATTTTCTGCCATATAATGCTTCAAATGGAGTCATCTTGATACTGGCCTGATAGCTGTTATTATAAGAGAATTCTACCAGATGAATATAGTCTTCCCATGACCCTTTAAATTCCACCATGCAGGCTCGTAACATGTCTTCAAGGATTTGGATAGTTCGTTCAGATTGTCCATCTGTCTGGGGATGATATGAGGTATTGAATTTTAGACGAGTTCCTACATTTTCTTGGAGACTTTCCCAGAAATGTGATCGGAATCTCGTGTCTCTATCTAACACGATGCTAACTGGAATTCCATGTAGACGAACGATTTCTTTCATATATTTATCTGCAAGAACTTCTGTTGACTGACCTACTCTGAAAGGTAGGAAGTGAGCTGCTTTTGTGAGGCGATCAACGATTACCCATACTGCATTTTACCCTTAGGACTGCGGGGTAGAGTTGTAACAAAATCCATGGTGATATGTTCCCACTTCCATTCGGGTATCGGTAATGGTTGTAGAAGTCCAGCTGTTCTCTGATGTTCTACCTTTATTTGCTGACAAAGCAAGCATTTTGCCACATACTGGGCTATCTCCCACTTCATGGCATTCCACCAAAACTTCTGCTTCAAGTCTTGATACATTTTATTTCCTCCTGGGTGTATGGAATAAGCCGAACTGTGTGCCTCTGCCAAAACTTTCTGCCGAATTTCCCTTTGTTGGCCCAAGGTTACAATCACCCATGTTTAGTGTGTTTTGATGATTACAAAATATATATAGTTATCTGTACTAATCATATTTGTTGTTTTAGTGTGTTCAGGGTTCTAATGAAACTAGAAGGTTTCTTCCCTAAAGGAAGGTGTTTGACTCAAGTCACCTCAATTCGGGCTCAAAAATCAAGCTTGCAAGATCATATGGAGAAGGCCACTTGAAACACTTGTAGTCCTTAGAACCAATGTAAGAAATAGTTTGTTAAAGTTTGAGGTTGTAGAATATTGGCTCTAGGATACACACGCACATTTTCAAAATATAAGTTTTTAGTTTTGGTATTTTTTTTCAAGTTCATGCCTTGATTCTTATACATGATTCCAAAAATCCTTACAAAGTCTATATCTTGTTTACACCATGTATAACTATCTTTTACAACATGAAACTTAATTACATATACCTACAAAATAATCTTCAAAAATTTCCAAGTTCAAAATTCCTTCTGATTTTCTGTTTCAGGCTAGACCGGTCGACCGGCACCTGCACATGACATGCATGCTTGTGCATGTCTGTCGGCTGACCGCCCGGGTCGACCGACTGTCTGCAGTTTGCTCTCGGGTTTTCTGGGTCGACGCCCGGTCGACCGCCTTCAGGAAACCTTATTTCTGTTTTGAGGACGGTCGACCCGAGCGGTTGACTCGAGCCCAACGGCTACTGCCAGCTGGGCGGACGGCCGACCAGACGGGTCGACCGCCAAGCCTGCAGAACCCCAACGGCTCTTTCCTCTTTTGTGTATTTCTGAAATCTGTTTTTGTAATCTGTTTTGGCAGACTTTTTCTGAGGTTTTGGAGATCTTTTTCAGAGCAAATAAGCTTAAAATAAATTATTTTTAACCTATTTCTCTCCCTATAAATAGAGGAGAATAGTCTCTTGCAAAACACCAAGAAAAATACCTAAGTTTTCAAAGAGAAGAAAAGTTTTTAAGCTCTCCATTTTCCTTTCTTTCTTGAGCTTGTTTTCAGTTGTGTTCTCTAGCAAAAATCATCTCTACAACTGAGTTTTTCTTACTACACTCCTTAGAGCCAAAATTCCCTACTCAATATATAAGGAAGTTGTAAAAGAGTGAGAGTTTGTAAGAAGTTTAGTGATCTTGTTGTGATCACTTTGGTTACTTGTGTTCATCTTGTTCTTGTGGAGACACCTCTTCGGTAGAGGTTATTGTAAGTGGGGGAGCTCGGTGCTCGGGTCTTTGGTAGACCGTTGTAAGCGTCCTTGGTGGATAGTGGAAACCCTTCACGGAGGTGAAGGCGGGGAGTAGAGCGGTGGCTCGAACCTCGAAACAAACATCTTGTGTTTGCGATTGCTTTGTGTCCATTTTGCTTTAAATTTCTCTTGCACTCTATTGCCTTCAATTACTTGCTTGAGATCTAGTTTTCTTACCTTGTGTTATTGCCTCTAGTTTGTGATACTTGTGATATATCTTGTGTGCATTTCATCATTGCATATTATTCATTCTTTGTTTGATCAATTCTCATACAACAAGGTTGCATTGCGCACCTCTAACCCATTCAAGGGGAATCAGGAGGAAGGAGTTCAGAACCCTTCACGGGGTATTCGGCTCTTAGTCTTGTTTTGAGAGATCGTTGCATCATTCATCCATCTTAGTTTTAAAAGATTGTTAGATTAGCAATTACACCTATTCACCCCCTCTAGGTGTTTTTCAATTGGTATCAGAGCTTGGTCACTAGGCTCTTGGCTTAACAACCTTAGAGAGATCCTAATATTGCTAATCATTTCATTCATTCTCACTTAGTAAAGATGGCCGATGGTAATAAGACACCCTCTAAGTTTGATGGACTTAACTTTCCCATATGGAAGGTTAAGATGACCGTTTTCTTGCAATCTCTAGGTAGTCGAGTTGCAAAGGCCGTGACCAAACCCTTTAGTGCACCCCCGGTGATGAATCTACTTGGTCCGAAATTGAGACTAAGGAGTTTGATGCCAATGCTAGGGGTCATTATGCACTCCTTCAAGCCCTTAATGATGATGATATAACTAGAGTTATTCATTGCAAGTCCGCATATGAAATTTGGACACATTTGCTAGTTACACATGAAGGGACTTCACAAGTGAAGAGGGAAAATAGACCTTCTTCGGTCCCAATATGAGAATTTTTGCATGCAAGAAAATGAAACCATAGATGATATGGTTACAAGATTTACAAAGATCACTAATGGACTTTCTTCTCTAGGTGATGCTATCGACAACGATCAAAGAGTTAGAAAGATCATCCGGGCTCTTCCTCCTTCATGGAAGTGAAAGCAACCACCTTGAAGGAACTCAATGACAAGGAGGAGATGGAGCTAATTGGTCTCATTGGGAACCTCAAAACCCATGAGATGGAGAGAAAAGCTAGGGAGGACATGGCTTCTTCCAAGAAGAAAACAATAGCTTTCAAGTGTCAATCCACACACTCCGATGAAGACAATGAAGAAGAAGATGACGAGGAGCTCTCACTTCTTGTAAAGAATGTTCGGAGGATGTACAACAAGGCTAAATTCTAAGGAAGAAGAAGATGGCAAGAAGAGAGGAAAATAGTTTGCTTTAATTGTAAAAGACCGGGACACATTGTTGCGGAATGCCCGGATAAAGTAAAGCCCTCCACTTCAAAGAAGCCTTACAAGAAGAAAGCATTGAAGGCTACATGGGATTCCGAGAGCGAATCCGAGGAGAAAATTGACACCGCCAACATGTGCTTCATGGCTAATAAAAGCACAAGCAAGGTAACCCCCTCCACTTCTTTTGATAATGAACTTTCCATGGATGAAATAGGAGAAGCATTTGTAGAATTATCACATAACTATGATTTTCTAAAGAAAAAGTATTTAAAAATGAAAAAGGAAAATGAGTCTCTTAATCATCAAGTTTTTACTCTTTCCAAAGAAAAAGATGAATTACTTTCCACTCTTGTTTCCACCCAAAAAGATTTTGACAATTATAAAATTCTTGTAAAGGCAAGTTTCCACAAGTTAATGATAATGAGATTACCATGCTTAAAGAAAGAATAGATTCTTTAGGAGTAGTTTTGAAAAAGTGTGAATTTGATAAAAATAGACTTGAGGCTATGTTTCCTAAGAAACAAGCCCCTAAGAAACAATCTCATGTCCATGCTCATGTTCATACCACACAACCTTTACATCATGCCAAACCCCACAAACATGCTCACACTTCACACACACATCATGCATTCATGTATGGTAAAGTGTTTTCATGTTCATATTGTGGCCGTAAAGGTCACTTAATTAAGTTTTGTTATGATAGACTAAATGCATCTCGTCATAATGTTTGGGTTCGAAACACTAACTTTCAAGGACCCAATAAAATTCGGGTACCAAAGTCAATGAATTTGTTCAATAATGTAGGTACTTTCCAAGGCTCAACGACGTAGAGGGTTGTGGTATCTTGACAGTGGTTGCTCAAGGCACATGACTTGGGACATCAACAACTTTGCAACCCTATCAAGATACCATGAAGGTGGCACCGTCACCTTCGGAGATGATGCCAAGGGTAAAATCATCGGTATTGGTAATGTTAAACTTAGTTCATCCCCTTTAATAGAAAATGTTGTTTTAGTTGATGGACTCAAGCATAATCTCTTGAGTATTAGTCAACTTTGTGATAAAGGTTTTGATGTTGTTTTTGATAACATAGCTTGTAGAGTTTTTGATAGACAATCTAATACATGTATATTTTTTGGTTTTCGTGATAGAAATATGTACATGATTGACTTGTCTAACATGTCTTGCAATATTACTTGTTTAAAAGCCCTCGATGATGACTCTTGGTTGTGGCATAGAAGATTAGGCTACATTTCTTTTGACCATATATCTAGGTTAAACACAAAGCAAATGGTGAAAGGTATTCCTTACTTGAATTTTGAAAAGGACTGGATTTGTGACGCATGTCAATTTGGAAAACAAACCAAGTCTTCTTTCAAGTCAATCAAGGATATCATGACATCACGTCCTTTGGAGTTAATCCATATGGATTTATTTGGTCCTACTCAAACCAAAAGTCTAAGTGGGAATCGGTTTGCATTTGTTTTGCTTGATGACTTTTCACGTTTTACTTGGGTTTTCTTTCTTGAACACAAAAATCAAGTCTTTTCACATTTTCAAGCCTTTAAGAAAAGAGTTGAAAAGGAAAAAGATTCTTCAATTTTAAGAATAAGAAGTGATAGAGGAGGTGAGTTCATTAACCTACCCTTTACCACTTTTGTGAAGAACATGGAATTAAGCATGAATTTTCTTGTCCTAGAACTCCACAACAAAATGGAGTAGTTGAACGGAAAAATCGAACTTTACAAGAGATGGCTAGGACAATGCTAAGTGAATATGGTCTACCACATTATTTGTGGGCCGAGGCCGTTAATACATCATGCTACATATCAAATCGTGTTTTCTTGTGTAAAAATACTTCAAAAACTTCTTTTGAAATGTACTTTTCTAGAAAACCAAATGTTTCATATTTCAAAGTTTTTGGATGCAAATGTTTTGTTTTAAATACAAAAGATAACTTAGGAAAATTTGATGCTAGATCTTATGAGGCAATTTTTGTGGGTTATTCTAATACAAGTAAGGCTTATAGAATCTTCAATAGATCATCTTTGACTATTGAGGAATCTATACATGTTAAGTTTGAAGAATCTAACTTGTTTGTTAAGAATGTTGTAGAAATAGATGCATTGGATGAAGGCTTGGAGAAAGTGACCTTGGAGGATACAGCTACTATGGGAGACAAGCCAAAGGATGATGAAGGAAGTGAAGCTAAAGTAGAAGAGGCTCAAAGAAATGAAAATCAAACAAATGAAGTGGAGCCTACTCAACAACTTCCAAAGGATTGGAGATACAATCCTCATCATCCCAAGGACCTCGTCATAGATGAAGTATCTAAAGGGGTAACCACTCGCTCTAAACTTCATGATTTTTGTGGACATTATGCATTTATTTCTCATGTTGAACCCAAGAACGTCCTCGAAGTCGAGGCCGATTCATATTGGTTGCTAGCCATGCAAGAGGAACTCAATCAATTTGAGCGCAACCAAGTTTGAAACCTTATTCCTAGGCCCCACGATAGACCAACAATTGGTACTAAGTGGATCTTTAAGAACAAGTTGGATGAATCGGGTAACGTTGTTAGGAATAAAGCTAGGTTAGTTGCCCAAGGTTACACTCAAATCGAAGGAATCGATTTTGAAGAAACCTTAGCACCCGTAGCACGGCTTGAAGCCATACGGATGACACTAGCATTTGCCTCATATAAAGTTTTAAATTATTTCAAATGGATGTTAAAAGTGCTTTTCTAAATGGTTTTATTGAAGAGGAGGTGTATGTTGAACAACCCCTCGAGTTTGTTGATCCTACACATCTGGATTTTGTGTTTAAATTAGATAAAGCTTTTTATGGTTTAAAACAAGCCCCTAGGGCTTGGTATGAAAGACTTTCTTCATTCTTAATTTCAAATGGTTTTAAGAAAGATAAAATTGACACAACTTTGTTTACAAAACATGTAGAAAATGATATTCTTATTGTGCAAATTTATGTTGATGACATTATTTTGGCTCTACTAATGAATCTCTTTGCCAAGTTTTGAGTCATGCATGAAGGATGAATTTTAAATGTCTATGATGGGGGAGCTCAACTATTTCCTTGGACTCCAAATCAAGCAAAGGAAGGATGGGATCTTCATCAATCAAGCCAAGTACACAAGGAACTCATCAAAAGGTTAGGGCTTGAAGGAGCTAAAGTAAGCAAAACTCCCATGGCAACAACTACCAAGCTTGATAAGGATGAACAAGGTAAAAGTGTAGACATTAAACTTTATCGTAGCATGATTGATAGTTTATTGTATTTGACGGCTAGTAGGCCGGATATTATGTTTGTGTATGTCTTGTGCTCGTTTTCAATCATGTCCTAAGGAGTCTCATTTAGTAGCGGTAAAACGCATTATTAAATACCTTAAGGGCACAATTGAAATGGGTTTGTGGTATCCGAAAACCGGACTATTTGAAATGAAGAGTTTTTTCGGATGCCGACTATGCGGGTTGTAGGGTAGATAGGAAGAGCACAAGTGGAACATGTCAATTCCTTGGTAATTGTCTTGTATCTTGGTCTTCCAAAAAGCAAAATTCGGTAGCCCTTTCAACCGCCGAGGCGGAGTATGTTGCAGCCGGAGCTTGTTGTGCACAAGTTCTTTGGATGAAACATACTCTCCTTGACTATGATTTGCATTTTGATCATATTAAAATATTTTGTGATAATACTAGTACAATTCATATGACAAAGAATGCAAATCAACATAGTAAAACTAAGCACATTGACATTAGATATCACTTTCTTAGAGATCATTATGAGAAAGGTGATATTGATATTGATTATGTTTCTACCGATTTTCAACTTGCCGATATTTTACTAAACCATTAGATTATGCTAGATTCTCTTTTATTTGTGTTGAGTTTGAACGTTTGCATTATGGATTCTTAAAGATAAATTTCTTTTGTTTTGTTTGTTTTGTTTGTTTGTTTAACCCTTTTTGATGTATGACAAAAAGGGGGAGAAAAAGAATAAGTTAAGTTTTTAAAAAGAATAAGTTTGTTGTTTATTGTTTATTTAAGTTTTTTCAAAAACTATTGTGTTTTCAATGCTTTATGTATCTTGCTTCTCATTGTCATTCTTTATACATAGCATTATTTGAGGGGGAGCTTTCCAAAGCTCTTCTTCCATTTTTTGTTTAAATAACTTATATGTTTTGTCATCATCACAAAGGGGGAGATTGTTGGCCCAAGGTTACAATCACCCATGTTTAGTGTGTTTTGATGATTACAAAATATATTAGTTATCTGTACTAATCATGTTTGTTGTTTTAGTGTGTTTCAGGGTTCTAATGAAACTAGAAGGTTTCTTCCCTAAAGGAAGGTGTTTTGACTCAAGTCACCTCAATTCGGGCTCAAGAATCAAGCTTGCAAGATCATATGGAGAAGCCCACTTGAAGCACTTGTAGTCCTTAGAACCAATGTAAGAAATAGTTTGTTAAAGTTTGAGGTTGTAGAATATTGGCTCTAGGATACACACACACATTTTCAAAATACAAGTTTTTAGTTTTGATATTTGTTTTCAAGTTCATGCCTTGATTCTTATACATGATTCCAAAAATCCTTACAAAGTCTATATCTTGTTTACACCATGTATAACTATCTTTTACAACATGAAACTTAATTACATATACCTACAAAATTATCTTCAAAAATTTCCAAGTTCAAAATTCCTTCTGATTTTCTGTTTCAGGCTAGACGGCCGACCGGCCCGGTCGACCGGCACCTGCACAGGACATGCACGCTTGTGCATGTCTGTCGGCCGACCGCCCGGGTCGACCGACTGTCTACAGTTTGCTCTCGGGTTTTCTGGGCGACCGCCGGTCGACCGCCTTCAGGAAACCTTGTTTCTGTTTTGAGGACGGTCGACCCGAGCGGTCGACCCGAGCCCAACGGCTACTGCCGGCTGATTGAACTTTACCTGCACACAAAATATGAATATTAGATCTGAGAATTAAAGGTGTGCGAGGTGCTCAATACTAATCCGCGGTAGCAAGGCTATGCGGGTCGTGATCCTCAGGGAGGGACTGCGATGGAAGCGTTAAGCAAGTTTCTCTAAAGTTTTTATTTTTATTAGTTAAGTTAGAAAGATAGCGGTATTTACAATGGTCGGAAAAAGAATATGGAGATGAGTTATGATTTAATCTACAAAAAGAAAAGAAAAGAAAAGGAAAAAGCACTAACCTTAGTATGGTTGAGAAAATATGTGAAAACCTAACACTTCTACCTTGTTTCGGAGGCGTTGAACGCATAAACCATAGGATCGATCTCAGTCCCCTGTTCGCATTATATCATCAGCTTTGGCAAGTATGAAGTGATACGTACCTTGAGGAGGAGAACATCACCATGAAGTATCGTTGGCACCACCAAGACTTGTTATACTTGTGGTTCGGAAATCACTTGCATGCTCATCAAAGATCAACAGAAATAAAGTAGAAAAGAAAAAGAGAACAAAAAGAAAAGTAAAGCAATGACATAAAAATAAAATAAAAGTTACCTTTATTACTTGATACAATGGAAGAGAAGAGAAGCATACATCGGTGTCACCCTCAACATAGCCATCTCCCTCACTTACATAAAAAAAAAGTTACAAAAGAAAAGAAAAAAGAAAAGAAAACCTAAAGAAGAAACCCTAGATTTGGCCCTCTGGCTTGCTGGACGACTCTGTACGTTGCACTGCAGGGGGTATTTATAGGTGCAGAAGGCCGAAGAGTCCCGGATGAAGTAGCCACGAAAGTTGGTCCATGATGTCATCAACTTTGCCGCAGAAACTGGGATTTTGCCGTGGAATTGCGGCATTTCTAGGGAATCTGGCCACGCGCTTTGGCGCGTGGCTTCTTCTGGTCCGTCCATCTGGGCGCTTGCTTCTGGAAGTGTGATCCTGGCTCTTTATTCTGGATTTTCGAGATAACTTAGAAATCAAGTTACCTTGATCTCAAATATCCCAAATCTTTATCCACGAATTTCCTTCTTATCTTTGGCTTTTATGCTCATCCTGCAAGAGTTTAGGGTGGGTAGAATTCTATCCTTCCCTCATTTTTAATAATTGCAACTTTAGCCCTGGCATAATTGCCCTTTAACAATTGATATTTGCACTTTTACACCTGGGCTTCAAATATGGGCTTTTGGGCTTCATTAAGCTTTATTTATTATTAAATAATAATTCGAGGCCTGCACACAATAAATAATAAAATATTAATAAATGTGCAGAATTAAATGAATAAATATGAAAATGTGATGGTAAATGTTATGATAAAAATGCATTTTTCACTACCAATCTCACCCCCACACTTATCTTTTTGCTCGTCCTCGAGTAAAAACAAAGAAAAAGAAAAAGAAAAGAAAAATTAATCTAACCTAACTCACTTTCGTAGGAATCACGGTTGCACTTAGCACGTGCAACAAGCCGTTAAACCTCTAGGTTACCTAGAGGACGAGTGTTGTCTCGTGAGGGTTTCAGCGGATTACACCCACAAAATCCATAAAAAGGAAAATATTTGAATTATTATTGAAGAGACTAAGTAGTCTATAAGTTTTAGGATCCTCAATTTTATTCATTCTTCAAACTTAGTCTTTATAAAGTTAATTGTTTTCCATTTTAGGTAAGAATTAAATTGAATTTTAATATAGTCTTTTTCGTTACCAAAAATCATATGCATCCTTATGTTTTTACTAGGAATTCCTTAACTTGGACTCTCATGCCTCTTTTATTTTTATTTATATATATATATATATTATTATTTATTATTTTTTGATATGTATAACTTATCTAATTCTCTTTCGTGTAAGTATCAAGGCTTCTTGAGACCCTAATACCTAACTAATTGATTATTAGATGTGTTAATACATATAAGTAATTTTTCTTAGTTTAGGATTTCTAATCTACCCATGTAGCAAACTTAAGGTCAATGACTCCCAAACCGGTCGGCTTTAGAGCACCAGGTGAGAAAACACCCCGCGGACTCAAATTCGAGTGAATTAGGCCACGAAACTAAGGTTTATTATTTTTTATATATATATTTTTTTACATTCACCTTTAGGCGTGAATACTTATGCTTCTTGAGGCACATGTATCCAGCTTAATTGGTGATTTTTTTATATAATAATTTTTTTTATGAGGCACAAGGGTCTTTGTCTTAGAATCCTAGATATGCATTAGGTATGCACATTTCATTAAGGTAAAAAATTAAGACTAATTAATTATTCAATTTCTCCTCCTATACCTAAAATTTAAACAATTTATTTATTTTGACCTAGTTTTAGAAATCCTAATCATGATTTCCTAATCCTTAAAACTAGCTTAGATTTCTTTCAAAAAATAAGTCAAAATATTTACTTTTATAACATTTTTTTTAAATTTTTTTTTATTAGCAAATTTTTGTTAGTGTCTACCTATGTTAGTATGTTAGTAAAGCCCCACCCCCACACTTATCTCATGCATTGTCCTCAATGTATGAATGAATGCATATATGCATGAAAACAGAACAAGGGAAGGCGGAAATTACCTCAAGGTGGTGGTTCCGGAGGTGGTCTAATTGGTCCACGAAATGCGGCCCAATCAAGATAACATATAATTTGGTGGAACCCACCAGAAATTTCCTTACATAACCCACTAAAATATATATATATATAATCATTTTTTAGTATTTCCACCACATCAAATTTCCAATTTCATAATAAATTTCAGAGTTAATTGTCTCAACCTTCTTGTCCAAAAATGGAGTATGAAAAGATGGAATTATTGACTTGGACTTATAGGTGCGGGAACGCATACCGACTCAGGGAAGAGGCTCAAATCAAGTAAGGGCTCAGGAGTCGGGCTAAGTTCAGGAAGTGGGTCCAAATCAATAAGTTGAAACTCAAGTCCACAATCATCTTCCAATAATGACATGTGACCTAATATGGGTGATATCTCTTTACTTCCAATATTAAGGAATTCTAGCTCATTGCCATACAATTCTTCAAAACTAAGGTCAACATCTTCCGTCAGAATTGTACAATCAGTTTTTTAGAGTAAGAGAATGTGAGAATCTAGGTCACATATCTCATTGGGTTCAATGTAATAAAAAGAACTTGTCAATTTATCCATAGGATTTTCAAAATTGCACAATTGGTCAAGTTCAATATGATCATCTAAAATGGGTGATTCAATTTCATTATGAATTGGAATAGGATCCAATGTTGACTCGGGAAAAGTGAAATCAGGTGGAGACACTGGAGTCATTATTGGATCAGGAAATAAAATTGAATCATCAAGTGGAAGATCATGATCATATTCATGTTCAAGTTCTAATTCAGGAAAGGAAAAAACTTGCCAAGTTATCAGATTTTGAAGTTTCGGCAAGTTCACATGATGGTACTGAATTAGAATCTTGTTGTCCAAAGCAACTTGGTTCGTCGGCTCTAAGCGAGTGGTCAATGAAAGCAGAAATGGCCGAACTGTGAGAACGTAAGGATTGAACCATCAGATCTAGATCATGATCATGGGCTAATCTAGCCTCAGTCATGGCAGCAAGCATCCCCTCATAGTCGATAGGTGCATCGTGCTGTGATTGGACTTGAAAAGATGAAGTGTAATCGTGATGAAGTTGTGAGTCGGTGGACTCACGCATCATCCTATCTAAGATTGATGGTGATTGTTGCTTGGACTTATGCATACTTATCATTTCCCCGATAGATGGTGATCTATTCTGAATGGGAGGATCAGAGTATGAATCATTGAAGGAATGTGGACTAGATGGATATGAAGGACAATTTGGTTGAGAATTAGACTCGGGGGGACTCGAAACCCCATGAACTATGTGACGAGTTGAAATTATTATGGAAATTATAGTCATAAGATGGGGGGGTGTGGTTATATTCATCGGATAAGACCATTCCGGCACACTAGATTGGTCAAAGTTAGGGTATGCCGGGTTGGTAATATCCGAATAATAGTTAGGGGTGTAATATGGATTAAAATTGGAATTATTATTATATGCCATATCACACCAACACAAACACAACAAACAAATAAACAAACAAAAAAAGAAAAATTCTAACCTAAGTTAGGGTAGACCTGTTGGCCCAAAGGCCTTCCACTCTAGTTTTGATGATGATCAACTCATGTAGTTATGTTTACTAATATTCTTGTGTTTCTAAGTTCAGATCATTAGCAAGATATTAGTTTGGGAGATAGCTTCAACAAGGTGTTTGGAAGCTTATCATGGTGATTCGGTGTCAAAGCTTCAAGATTATACCTTTGCACTTGGAAGATCACGGTTTGGGAGCTAGTCTACTTGAAGATAGAAGATCTACAAGCAAGACTTAGGTATCTAGTTTAGATTATGAGTTTTAGATCCATGTGTAAAGCTTAGTTTAGTTGATATGCTCAAGTGCACAAAACACACACGTTTTATGATTTGGTATTTGGTTTTCATGAATAATAGATCAAAAACAAGTTTACATATGTTATATGTATAGTAGATGTTTCTATTTATACATACATGCTTTAACTTGGTAAACAAACTTATTTTGACATTCCTATTCATGTTTGGAAAAATCTAGTTTGATAAAAATACAAGTTTTATTTATGATAAAATTGGCAAGACACATAAATGAATTGATATGATTGATATATGTCTTGAAATTTTTATCACAAGTTTAGTTTTCAAGTAAAATGATAAAACATATTTTTGTGGATTTTTTAGAAGTGTTAAAAGATTTTTTACAAATTTTCTATCTCAAAAATCTGCCCAGAAAAACTGTATTTCAGGCAGACCGGTCGACCGGGACAGTCGACCGGCTGCTGTGTCCGGATATGCACAGGCTGTGCATGTCCGTCGGTCGACGGGTCACGGACCCAGTCGACCGATATAGAGAGTCTGCTCTCTGTATCTTTTCGGTCGACTGGGTCGGTCGACCGATAGAAGAAAACTGTGTTTCCTCCTTGTTGGTCGGTCGACTGGCAGTCGACCGAAGCCCCAACGGTCATATTTTCGACCGTTGCCGGTCGACCGGGCCGGTCGACCGGTGGCTGTCAGAATTGCCACATCAGCCTAACGGCTAGTTTCTGGTTTGCCTATATATACCCTATTCATTTGAGATTTTGGCTAAGGTTTTTAAGAGAAAAATTTCTGGTTTTCAGCAGAGTTTAAAAGAGTTTAAAAAGAGTTTTAGTGCTTTTAACTTCTCATCTTTATTGATTGGGTTTTGGAAAAATCAAAGAAATTGGAATTTGGGATTTTTGTATTGGCATTCATTCTCTATCTTTTACAAGAAATTTCCAAGTGTTTTCTTTGTTGCTTGTTTTCCAAAACACCTAGTTTCCACACTTGAGCTATCTTCTATCCTAAACTATTAGGATCTTTGTTTTTGTGAAAAGAAAGAAAAGAGAAAGAAAGAGAGTTTGTGGTTTGGAACCACTTGTTGTAAACACCTTTTTTTGTGAATCCCTCTTCGGTAGAGGTGATCGGGTGATTGGTTTGTGAGCCTCTTAAGGAGAGGCATTTGTTGTGGTTGGCTACGGCCGTATCCCTCTTCGGTAGAGGTGGATTGTGTGTTGTATTGCCTCGTGGCATGTAAGTTGAGAAAGGAGTTAGGGGCTCCTATAGTGGATTAGAAATCCTACACGGTGGTGTAGGCGGGGATGTAGAGCTAGGGGCTCGAACCTCGAATCATATCCTTGTGTTTGCGATTGTCAAATATCTCTAACTCTCTCTCTTTACATTTGTGCAAGCATTCATTTCTTACAAGCATCATTCATTTCATACTTATTATATACTTGCTTGTGTTGCCTTGCATCTTTATATTGCAATTCATTATTATATGCTTGGCTTGATTGTGTGTGTGTGCTTGATATTGCTATATCCTGGTTGCTTGGATTGGTTGTGTGTTGTTTCATCATAGCATTTCATTCTTTACTTGTTCGATCATATCTCATACAACACGGTTGCATTGCGCACCTCTAACCCATTCAAGGGGAATTGGGAGGACGGAGTTCAGAACCTCGCAAGGGGTATTCGGCTCCTAGTCGTGTTTTGAGAGATCGTTGCATCACTCATATTAACTTAAGTTTAAAAAGATCATTAGATTAGCATTCACACCTATTCACCCCCCCTCTAGTGTATTTCAATTGGTATCAGAGCTAGTGCTCCTGATATTAGGCTTAACATCCTAGGAGTGATCCATTTGCTTGCTAATCTACATTTGCATTTGTTCATTTGCACACATATAGTTTACCATGGACTTCATGACCCACCTATGTATGATGCTTCCAACATTCTTGTTTGGAAGACTAGGATGTCCATTACCTACAAACCCTAGGTTTACATGTTTATCTTGCGGCTACCAAGAAATGCTATCTTGGTAAACCTCATTCATATAAGGGCCAATGCACAAGCCCTAGAGGCTATTAGAAACACATTGCCTAAAGATTATCTTTTACATGTTTCTAATATTGATTCCGCTTTTGTAGTGTGGAATTTATTGACAACCACAACCGCTACCTCCGGGCTTCAAGAACAAATCCAAAAGGAAGAGGAATCTAGTGGAGAATCCGATTCCCAATGCTTCATGGTCAAAGGAATGACTCCCTTGAGGTACAATCGGAAACTCTATTAGATTGTGATGATAGTGCTAGTTCTTCTAATGATTATATTGATCCCCATGCTTGAATGAAGAACTTTCATTAGTTTGTGAAAAATTAATAGAAAAATACAAGATTTTGAAAAAGAAAAGTCTAGAAATTGAAAAAGAATAAATGTTGCATTCTAGACTTGACAATGTTTTGCAAGAGAGATTGAGGTTTCTAATGAAAGGGATTCATTGAGATCTCAATTAGACCTTGTTTTAAAAGAAAATAACTTTTAAAATCTAAAAATGATTGCAATGAGGTTTTGACAAATAATGATGTTTTGTCTTCAAAAGTTGAATTTGTTTAAAAGAAATGATTCTTTGAAAAGAGAAATTGAGTTCATTTCAAAAGAATTAGAAATTGTTTAAATAAGAATAATTCTTTGAAAAATGATATTGTTTCTCATGTTTGCCATGCTAGGGTAGTATCACATACTTCACCTAATGTATGTACCTCTTCTTCTATGATTAATGATGATATTTGTATGTTAAAGAAGAGAGTAGATTGTTTGGGCTCCACTATGAGCCAATGTGCCATGAACCATACACGGTTGGAAAATTTGCTTCGAAAGAAACAAGTTCCATCTTTTATGCATGCACACCCTCCACGGCATACACATGCTCCTCACGGACACTATCACACGTATGCTCATGTGTACACTTGTACACATTGTGGTCGAAAAGGCCACCTTGCTAAATTTTGCTTTGATAGACTACATGTTAATAATTTAGCAAAATAAATAAATTGTTTGGGTTAGAGAAGGGACTAACCCCCATGGACCCAAAAGAGTATGGGTACCAAAGACCACCCCTCCAATTTTTGATGTAGTGAGGGCTCTCACATGACGTGAGAGTGTTGGCACCTTGGAGTGGATGTGTTCCATGCTTAAAGAATACTTTTGGATGCATCACTTTCAAGGGAGAAGATTTGGTGGAAAGAACCACCATGTTTTGGAGACAAGGAAGTTGCCTTTATAAGGCTTTGGTAACAATTCCTAACTCCTTATTATTGTTTACATGTTCATATCATTTGTTTTATAGCATGTCATTGTTTAATGTTCACTATGTTATATCATGTTCATTAGATTAGTGATATACATGCTTAGTTGTTTAGAGACACCCATGCTCAATATAGATTTATATTTGTGTGATCTCACTTTTGATCTAATATGTATATCCTAGATCTAATGCATATGCATATACATATTGATCATATGAACGTTTGTTTCATGTTTTAGTTGTATCATGTTGTTTTATATGTGTTTTGTGCTTCATGTGGTATATACATGTTTAAATGTAGATTTTATCAAAACTTGCATGTATACATGTACACTTAGTGAGAACAAATTGACTTATATATGTTTTGCCCTTCATGCTCATTTGTACCCACTATGTGCACAAGTATAGGCTAGTTTTGATGATTCCTTTATTTATACTTGTCATACCTATTTTTATGATTCTACTTCATGTATATGTATTTTAAATTCAAACCTAATAAATATACATGTATACCCATGAGTCTTTTGCCTTCAATGCAAATATTTTAATAGACTCGTTTATGGTTGGGATATGTATGCATATTGTTAGAATTTGGATGGATCATACATATACCTAGAAGTTGGTTCAC
>JAVJIF010011795.1:85000-102339 GCA_038442645.1 Agave tequilana | reverse complement strand
AGTTTGAAGAGGTATGCCAAATGATGAGAATTTCCCAACTGTCTGAGGATGCTGTTAGGTTACGTTTCATACCGTTTGCACTTAAAGATTTAGCTAAGAAATGCTTTATAGTCTTCCTGTCAGTTCCATATCTTCATGGGATGATTTTGTTAAGGTCTTTCTTAGGAAATTCTATTCTATCCACAAAACAGCCCTCATGAGAAAAAACAAATGCAAATTCAAGCAAGAACAAAATGAACCTTTCTGGAAATATCTTGAGCGTTTCAAAGACCCTCTTAGCCCTATGTCCCCATCACGGCATAGAGAAATGGCGGCTATGCCAGATTATCTATGATGGATTAGATTACCAAACGAAAACACTTTTAGAATCCATGTGCCAAGGGGAATTTTTGAAGAAAGATGAACATCAGGGGTGGGATCTCTTTGAAACCCTAGCTGAGAAAACCATTCAGTGGGAGTCATGCCCTGATAACTGACTCCCACCACTTCCAGAACTGGTACACAATCCAAAGAATCCTCTCTAGCTTCAGAACCCAAGATCACACAATTAATGGAGGATATAGTTGCTTGAGTCAAAAGGGAATTCTGTGGTCAACCAGTGTCAACCCTTGCCTTTGATTAAACCGGTTGCACCAACTGTCATGACCTTAGCCATGTCTTTGAGGAGTGTCCATTTTATCAGCCCCCATTTCAGGAGAACATGAATGCAGCATTTACCAGACCCCCCATACTCAATACTTACAATTCAGGATGGCAGAACCCATCCTACTTTTCCATGGAGTCAGTCTGGTCCTGAGCATCATATGCTACCACTTCCACATCTGTACAATGCTCAGTTTCACCCATCCAGTTTCAGTCAGAATTCACTGTATGTTCATCCATCTCACAGTCCACCACAGTCTTATCAGTCTTATCATATGCCACCACCATATGACCAATCACAATTCCAATCTCCATATCCTCAACATCCACCCCAAAATAATTCTGAAATATCTGAGTTGAAACAAATGATAGAAACCTAACCAAGAACCAGCAACAGGAGTTGAATGAAATGAAGGTCCAGATCAAGCATTGGCTGAGAATCAAAAAGGACTGTTCTAAGCCAGCCATTGCTAAATCCCAAAGTTGAAAATTCAGGACCCAGTCACTGTCATGCCATTCATAACCCTGAGATCTGGTAAACAAGTTGACAATAAGGTTTCTAGTCCACAATCTCATCCAGTACCAAAGCAAACTCCTCATGTCCCAATGTCACCAACTTTTGACAAACCATCCTCTAGTGCAGAGCCATCCACATCTCAAGCCAAAGGGAAAGAAAAGGTAGATGAGCAACTTATAAGCCTAGAGTACCATATCCAATAGGCTGAGAAATAACAAGTCAATGCTCACATGGAGAAAATAAAAGAAACATTCAATAAGGTCCAAATCAATGTCCCCTCTTCTTGATGCCATTCAACAAGTGCCATCATATGCCAAATTTTTGAAGGAAATGTGCACCAAGAAGAGGAAGACCCAAGTCCCTAAAAAGTCTTCCTTGCATCATCCATTAATGAGTTGCTCACTGGTCCAATTCCTGTTAAGTATAAAGACCCAGGGAGCCCCACCATTTCATGCATCATAGGACAGACTACCATCAATAGGGCACTTCTTGATTTGGGGGCCAGTATCAATCTCCGGCCTTTCTCTGTGTACCAACAATTGGGGTTAGGTGATCTTCTCCCAACCCAAATGACCATTCAATTGGCTGACCGCTCTGTACTAAACCCAAGGGGGTAATTCAAGATGTCCTGGTCAAAGTTGGAGAATTCTTTTATCCAGTTGACTTTGTTGTCCTTGAAACAAAAACCCGTGTCAAATTCCAATCAAAGGGCACAAACTCCTGTCATTCTGGGTCGACCATTCCTGGCTACTGCAAATGCAATCATTAATTGCCGAATGGATCAATGAGGTTGACTTTTGGTAACATGACACATGAACACAATGTCTTCCAAACACAGCCTCACAAAACAAAAGATCAAACATTTGAGGTTAATTTCATTAGTAACATTGTGAGGAAGAAGTGAAGATCCAAAAGATGAGTCACAATCTTGTGATTCTCTTATCCGAGTACCCTTTCAAACGGGGAAAGTTAATTTGGATAATCTCACTTTCAATGAGCCCAACTGAGACTGTATTTGAACCTCCAATTGATATATCATTTGAAGACTTGTTTGCTGAGAAGATTATGTGCTTAGATGAGTCAACTCGGGGTAAATTAGCTAATTGTCCACTTCCGGATGTTGACTTGAGCTTTGAAGAATTATATGGAGAGGAGTTAAAATTTCTAAACACTGGAAGTGATGAGATTCTGAGTGAGAGTGGTGATAAGGACTTTGTGTGTGAACGATGTGGTGGAAAGAGTATGAATGAAAAATAACAACAAATTGAAACTGGAAAACCTAGGGTTAGAATAATTCAGACCGTTTCCCAATGGAGTTCAAGAAAGAGAACACATTGGAACGATGGGAAACGGGCCAGAGGGAAGCGACCAAAAACCCAGGTGAGAGTTACATTTGTATATTCCTTGTAAATAATTTTTCCTACCTCTTACCTGTTTCATGCATACATATATCATGATGCATTGAGGACAATGCATGAAATAAGTGTGGGGGAGGGTTTACTAACATAGGATTTTCTTTTCTTTATAGGATTTTTATTTTTTAGGACTTTTATTTTTCTTTTTAGGTTTTTTATTTTTAGATTTTATCTTTTTTCTAGATTTTCCATTTTCTTTTTAGATTTTGCTTTTCTTTTAGAAAAATATAAATAAAAAATATATATATAAATAAAAAAATAAACAAAAATAAAAACTTTTGAATAAGAAACAAAGTTTTGCTCTATTTTTAAGAAAATTAAGATGTATCTTAGAAATTAAGAAAGCCTTAATTATGACATCTTAAACTTAGTTGAAATAATAGATCTTGTTTGAAAATTATAGGCTAAGTAAGTAAAATTGAGGAGATATTTTTATCTTGCATTTTTTGCCTTAAATAATATGCACTTTACACTTACACATTTCTTGGGATGGAAACAAAGATCAAAAAATGCCATATATATATATATAAAAAAAAAAATAAAAAAAAGAAAAAAGAAAAAGAAAAAAAATATATAAATAAAAGATCACCTATTAAGCTGGAAAATTGTGCCTCAAGAAGCATGATGACTCACGCCTAACAGTGATCTCACCTATTAAGCTGGGTAATTGTGCCTCAAGAAGCATGATTATTCACGCCTAACGGTGATTAAGAATAATCCCTCTTAGTTTTGTGGCCTTTTTCACTCGAGTCCTTAAACCGAGGGATGTTTCCTCATCTGGTGCCCTAAGACCATCTGGTCTGGGAGTCATCGGTTATAGGCTCGCTACATGGGTGAATTAGAAAGCCTAATAAAACTAAGGGAAGAAAAAGAAAAAAGAATATATATAAATAAGGCTTTATGGTTAGAGTTGAAATCCCAGAAATTTTCACAGAGCACGGTGTGCATATTATCTAGGTTTTATGAAAGATAAAAATATTCAATCCAATTTTGAATTCTTACCTTAATTAAAAACAAGATCTTGCATGGATACTAAGTTTAAGGAAGAATGATTATAGGTGGACTTATGACCTAGGATCACTTATATTTTTGCAAAAATAGTTCGTAAACTTGTCTCTTATTCAAAATGCTTTTTCAAAACACTAACATTTGTCTTCTTTCTTTATGGATTTTGTGGGTGTAATCCGCTGAAAACCCTCAGGAGACAACACTCCTCCTCTAGGGTAACCTAGAGGTTTAACGGCTTGTTGCACATGCTCAGTGCAATCGCGTCACCTGCGAAAGTGGTGTAATAAACTTGTAGCTTAGATTTTATTTTCTTTTTCTTTGTTTTTGCTCGGGACGAGCAAAAGAATAAGTGTGGGGGTGTGATTAGTATCCAAAAGTGCATATTTTACATCATAACTTCCATGCATAATACAAATAAATATGTGATTTTTACTCCTCTTCTCTACTTATTTGCAGTACACAATTAAAAGGAGATAAAGTAATTAATTACCTTAATTAGCAATAATTAAGGTGATTAGTTAAAGATCCAAGATAAAGTCAAATCTCACTCCAGATCCAGAGAGATCCTCGCAACAAACGAAGAAACTAACCATGCCACGTGGATAACCAACTCCTAACCAATCTCCACCAGAAAGATCCGATCCAACGGCCACGAGATTGCCGCGGGGCGCGGCAAGGGGCGCGGCAATCTTAGGGTTGTTAATCTCCGGATTTGTGGTAACAGAATTCTCTCCAGAGGCTTCTCAGATCTGCTATAAATACTGGACTATCACCTGCGAGCTGGGACTGATCAGAGAAGAGAGAGGGTTTAGTTCTAGGTTTTGTATTTTGATAGTTTTTGTTTAGGGTTTTTAGCTCTCTATGATCTTCTCCTCCCTAGATTTCATTGCAAGAGAGATTTGTATGAGAGAGAGAGCTTGTATCAACAAGGAGTGACACTTGGAGCTATACAAGGATTGATCCATTCTCTACATATCTACTTGAGCTTGATTCTAGTTTGTCTTCTTCACTTGCTTTTATTTTGCTTTGTTACTTGCTTTGTGAATTTCTAGCAATTAATCATGCTTTGTTTTCTTTTTGTAATGGCTAGTAGCTAATTTCTTGTTCCATGTACTAGCTAACCACTACTCTTGCTACTACTAACTCATGGGTGATTGCTTTACTTAATCTTGCAATTTGTATGTTCTTCTCTTCTCCGATGGGTTTCTTTTCATTTCTTGGCAAGAATCTTGTTGTAACTCTTCATATGATTCATGTGTGCCTCATGTAGAGCCTAGTCTTTGAACTAGTGCCTTGATGGAACATGGAGATGGAAGCACCAATATGCTAATTAGATGTACACTTCTTTATGTCGGATCTTGAATGTTGTATGTTCTACATAAGCATCCCTTGAGTGTATCTCTTGTGATTCTATTAGTGAAAGTCTATCTTGTAGGCCGATGACCATCTATGGAGGCTACAAGACAAGTCCAAGAATGAATCCCCATCATCATAGTGAGAAAGTAATTAGATCACATGCAGACATATCCATGCCAATGAATTAACATGAGGCACGCATCACTATCACGGAGTTTAGTGAGTTTAGCAAGGTAGCAAGGTTAGCTAGTCATGGATTTCTTGCATTCCAAGTTTTCTTGATTTTGATTTCTTTTTAGTTGTTAATCACAATCCAACCTCAATCTTGATTTTCTCCCAATTTCCACCATGAACATATCCACCAATTCTTTTCTTTGTTTTTCTTTTAATTCTTTATTCTTTTAAACATAGAAGAAGTCTAGTTTGATTTTCTCACGTGTATCGTAACGTTTCTACACTAGCTCTCCTTGTGGTTCGACTCGGTATAGCCTTGTGCTATAGCGGAGACAAGAAAGGTGTACATCAATCACATTCTATACATATAATAAGTACGCCCTTTTCAGTCTAATCACCCGCCAACAGTGCTCGATTGGAGATAGGGATCCGGGCTTGGTGATGGAAACTTTCGAAAACCATGTCAGGTTCGAAAGTATCCTCGTTCGACTCCGTGGTGTAGGAGTCTACAGAAGCACTGATCCTATCGGCAATCTCCTCGTCGGAGCTGGGAGCCAGTCGGGTCACTGGATGGTCTTTCTGATTGACGCCATTGAACAAGTAGCTTGCCCAGGACAACTGCTTGACTCCCCTCGCCCTCCAAGAGGTCATCTGGCCGTAAATGTGGAAGTGACATAACACCTCCCAATAAGTCTCGTACACCCGAGGAGACCCTTTCTTCATAAGGTGAAGCTCCTCAGCGGTCGGGACGTATTCCTCATAGGGAGAGTCCCCTATTACCAGCCCCGAGACTTCGAACAGCTCATGCAGGGCAAGGCCCATCTCCCCGACCAGTGAAGAATGTCCCCGTCAGAGGATTGTACCGCTCCAAGATCCCAAAGAAGTTTTGAGAACTTGTTGGAATACCATACTACACGGCCCTGACCGCTTGGTACAATTCCACCTGCTCCAACAGGCCTCCAAGATCGGTAAGGACGAAGCTCACCATCTTGCCCCACCAATACTTCTCGGTGGAATGGATCCACCCGGGCGCACGGAAGTCGACCGGAAAATCACCCCCCACCTTCATGAATGCGTTAAGAAAGGTGGTGCCGAGTTTAGGAGTTTCTCCTACTGGGTGATCGGTCCTGAACAGCCCAGGAAACAGGCCGATAGCCTCCTTATCATGACCAGCATGATAGACCTTCTTGGAGCCTAAGCTGCCGAGAGTAACCTCCGGGACGGGTCAGGAAAGCTCCCATGTCATCTTTTGAGGGACGGACATGTGCTGGAGATAAGACAGTGGGTACATCCTCTCCATGTTCGGAAGAAAGAATCTTCTATCCCCTATCTGACGGAGCCATTTATAATCACCGTCATGCAAAGAATAGCCGCCCTCGCTAATGTGGTCTCCAAAGAAGAAAGCAGGCTTCTCCATCGGAGCACGAGCATCCGTTGTGAATGCCACATTAGTCATAAGCTCCTGAAAGGTTGCCATGTCAGCATTGGAGAGCCTCTCCCTTCGCTCCTTCAACTTGTCAGTAGTCACAGGAGCAGTCCTTTGCAACACAAAGGTCAAATCGCGGTCAGCACCACCTATGTGCCCGAAGTGGCGCCTCTTGGAGAGTGGGTCGGAAGAATGTCGCACTGAATAAGAAAATGACACTTGATCAGAAGTATAAATGAAAATGATTAAGTGTCTATAATCCAGACGCAGAAGGGATACTGAACGCAGAAAATTGTCAAAATCCGTGTTCAGACCCGAGGACCCGCGTCCAGACCGGAGGACCATGAGGCCAGCAGGGAGTCTGCGTTTTAAGAATCCAAGACTTATGGAAAATCTCCAAGTACTTGGGTTCAGGCGCAGGATTCATAAAAGCCAGCGTTTTGATCTCATAGAATGCAAGAATCAAGTCTGCGTCCGGATCATTCACAATTAGAAACATTCTAAGTGATGACTCCGGAACGCAAGGCTTACTGGCGCCCTATATTCAACAACAAGTACATCCTCAAGCGGATAAAGCAGTAGAGTCATCAAACCCGCGCCTTGTTTGTCCATTCAAAGACCGCGTCTGAGGATCAAGCACGGATTCGAATCCACGTCGGCGGTTCTCTTTCAAAGAAGAGATTTTTAGGGTTATAAGAACTCCATAAACCCCTCTAATGGCGAAGATCAAGCCTGATGGTGTTATACCTGAGATAGGGGCTTCCTGCATGGAGGAACCGCCCCCTTTGGGCCTCAGTGACGACCGCCTTCGATGATGAAGCAGATCGTTTGGCCTTGGGTGCCATTACGAAGCAAGAATCTGATGCTAAAACGGAAGAGAAGAGAACAAAGAGCACTTCTCTCTCAAAACCCTAACAGATGCAAGTGAAGACGAAAGAGAAATTAATGATGACTCTCTCGACGACTGTTGTCATTTATAGGCACGGTGATTCGCAAAGATCACGCCGATGGGCTCGATTGACTTGACATCGAATCGTCTTTCGACGCGTGGACGGCGCATTTAATGTAGCGCAAAGTTCGCACGCCAAAAGAAGATGTCCCTTCGGCTCCACTGAACATGTGGCATGGCACGGATTCGCACCCAACAGCCGCGCCTCTTCAATGGACGCATCCCTTCAGCACGGCCATGGTTGCATCCAGAAAGTCGCGTCTTTACTCAAAAAAAAGATGCATCTCTCCAAAAGTTTGCGTCCTTCCAATCCGGTCTAACATCGCGTCTGCCTTGCGGAATATCAGTCGCGTCTTTAAAGCAGTACTATCCCTGCGTCTCAAATAAAGCCGGTGTTCAGTCCTTGCTTCTGCAAATCCGTTCAACAGTACACTGGCACAAGCAGATGACCGTCCACTCCTGGCTTTAAAGTGCACCCACGACAGACTTAAAGCAATCGGGGAGGTCTAGACTGTGCATCTAGACACTCAACACGATCAACTTCGGTGGCTTCAAAGAGTTCTACAGTACACTCACGAAGACCATATTCCAGATAAGATCAAACCCGAAGCATTGATAGTCCAGTCACAAGGGTGAGCTCAGCTAGAGTCCAAAGTATTTCGAAATCCGTCCCACTTAACTGCGGAATGTCGAAAACTTTGGAAGGGGTTCTGTAGGCTGTCTAAAAATCAAGCCATTGAAAAGCAGAATTCCAAGACGCAAGGTTAATCTTACCCGCGTCTCAGCCGCTCCAAGGCGCGAGGGTCCAAACCCGCGTCTCAGCACCAAGGCGCGAGGGTCCAAACCCGCATCTCAGCATCAAGGCGCGAGGGCCGAAACCCGCGTCTCAGCATCAAGGCGCGAGGGCCGACACCCGCGTCTCAACAGCTCCAAGGCGCGTGGGTTGACACCCGTGTCTCAGTTGTAACCGTCCCGGTTTTAGGGCCAATCACGGCCCACATAACGGGGAAGGTTAGCCCCCATTATGGAGTATTTTTAGGAGGCACGTACGCCCCTAAAAACCCCTATAAATAGCCCCGTCGCTATGAAGAGGGGTGAGATTTTTCAGTCGGAGGATTTTTGGGAGAAAAGAACTCTGAGAGAAAAGAGAAACCCTTCAAAGAACTTGCTGTGTTCAAGTTGCTCTTTGCCTACCTTCTCTTTGAGAGTTTTGGTAGACAGAGCCGTGTTACTCTGTCAACCACCCGAAGAGAAAAGCCCCGAAAGATCTCGACGTTCACCCGGTCAACGGAGAACAAGATTCACTCTCCATCGCCACACGAAGAACCCAGCCTTAAACAAAGGGAGGATTCAAGACTCAACATCCTCCCTCCCTTGTAATTGGAAGACTGATCTGTTGTTATTTTCTATCCAATCAAAAGAATTTTACAATTTGATCCCTCTTTTCCGACGCATACAATGACCAATTGCTTATGATCCCCTGCTCAAGTATGGAATGAGACACTTTCCATTAACAGGTTTGAGTGAGCACTAGTGTGTGTGTAGAGAGAGAGACTTTTGCCATTCTGAAAGGATTTAAGCCTGAATCCTTCTCACTCAAATATATCCCTACGGCATTCAAATACAAGATCCATTCCATTGAAGTTGATCTATATTATTTCAAGTATCTATAAACCAAAAATCATGTATTTTAAATACTTTTTGCACATGCATTCAGTAGGGGAAAACGGGCGGCTTAAATAGTGAGTTGGTTAGTTTAACGCTGTAGAACGTTTGAAACGTAACAGAAATTGGTTTGTAGGGTTTTTTAAATTTTTAGATCATGATTAAATGGCTGGATCAAAATTTGTATGTCTAAAGACATAGATCTAACCAACTCACTACTTTTGGCCGTCCATTTTGCGCCGCTTGATGCATGAGTAAAAAGTATTTAAAATACTTCATTTTTGGTTTATAAATACTTGAGATAATATAGATCAACATCAACTGAATTGATCTTATATTCGAATGTCATAGGGTTGTATTTGCGTGAGAAGGATTCGAGCTCGAATCCTTCCAAAACTACACAAGTCTATTATATGGACTTGTGTAGTTCCGGAAGAATTCGAGCTTGAATCCTTCTCACTGAAATACAACCTTATGACATTTGAATATAAGATTTATTCCATTGAAGTTGATATATATTATCTCAAGTATTTATAAACAAAAATCAAGTATTTTAAATACTTTTTGACCATGCATCAAGTAGGAAAAAAAACGGAGGGCTTAAATAGGGAGTTGGTTAGTTAACATTGTAGAATATTTGAAACCTAACAAAATTGATTTGTAGGGGTTTTTAAATGTTTAGATCGTGATCAAATGGCTAGATCGAGAATTTGTATGTCTAAAGACATAGATCTAACCAACTTATTACTTTTGGCCGTCCATTTTACACTGCTTGATAGATGGGGAAAAAGTATTTTAAACATTTGATTTTTGATTCTTAATTACTTTAAATAATATAGATCAACTTCAATGGAGTGGATCTTATACTTGAATGTTGGATGTTGGTATTTGAGTGAACTACACGGATTCGAGTCCGAATCCTTCTGGAACTACACGGATTCGAGCCCGAATCTTTCCCACTCAAATATAACAATACATCATTCGAATACAAGATCCATTCCATTGAAGTTGATCTATATTATTTCAAGTGTCTATAAATAAAAAATTAAATATTTTAAATAATTTTTTGCCGATGCATCAAGTAGGGAAAAAACAGACGGCCTAAATAGTAGGTTGGTTAGTTTAATAATGTAGAAATTTTGAAACCTAAAAAAAATTGGTTTGTAGGGGTTTTTAAATGTTTAGATCATGATCAAATGGCTAGATCAAAATTTGTATGCCTAAATACATAGATCTAACCAACTCACTACTTTCAGCCGTCCATTTGCACCGCTTAATGGATGGTCAAAAAGTATTCAAAACACTTGATTTTTTAATTTTAGTTACTTTAAATAATATAGATCAACTTTAACATAGTGGATCTTGTATTTGAATGTCTGATGTTGGTATTTAAGTGGGAAGGGTTCGGGTTCGAATCTTTTTGGAATTACACAAGTGTATGTGTATACATATAGAGAGAGAAACAAATATGTACCTCAGTTACCATCTAAGAAGATTCTCTTAGACGGTGGTCTAAAACTCCAACCTCTCAACAAATTCATGATCTGACTGCATAATATGATAAATATGATCAAACGAATTTCAAATATGTGATTTTTTGTAAGTACACATCTTAGGATGTGAATATCATTTTGTGTGGTCAAATCATGAATTTTTTTGGGGAAGTTGAGTTTTAGCCCGCCTTCTAAGAGAGATTTCTTAGATAGCAACTGAGGTACATATTCCTCTCTCTAAATATATAGAGAGACTTGGCTACTTTAGGAAAGATTTGAGCAAGAATCGTTCTCACTCAAATTCAATATTGTGACATTCAAAAACAAGATTCACTCTGTGAAAGTTGATATACATTATTTAAAGTAATTAAAATAAAAAATCAGGAGTTTTTCCATATATTAAGTAGGCGTAAAATTGACAGCTGAAATTACTTAGATCTATGACTTTAGACATACAAATTCTCGAGCTGATCAGTTGATCATGATCTAAACATTTAAAAACCCTTACACCTCAACTTTTGCTAGATTTCAAATATTCTACAAGATTGAGGCTAAACCTGCACACAAAATACGAGATTTCAGAACTTATAATAAAAATGTGCAAGTGCTCAATTCTTCTGCTATAGCAAGTGGCTATGCGGGTCGTGATCCACAAGGAGGGTTTTGCGATAGAAGCGTTTACGTTCTTTATTGAAATCGTTAAGAAAACAAAACAAAAGTTCTTATTTGTTTCTTAAAAAGAAAAGAGAAAAGAGTTATGTTAAAGTTAGAAAAAAATGAGAGATGAAGAAGGTGGAAAGAAAGACTATTTACAAAGAAGGGGAAAGAAAGCGACTATGTACAAATGAGTCGAAAAGAAAGAGTTGGAAGAAGTGGTGATCTATACTAAAGAAATAAAAGAAAAGAAAGAAAGGAGAGTGAAGAAATACTTACCTAGTTTGATTGATGACTTACTTGGAAACCTGTGCATGTTCTACCTTTGTTTAGGAGGCGTTCAACGCATAGATCATAAGCCCGAGCTCAGTCCCCGTTCGCATTATATCATCAAGTCTCGCACAAGCATGAAGTGATACGTCTTGAGGAGGAGAACGTCTTCATGAACTATCGTTGGTACTCACATAACATCGTTATACTTGTGCTTTGGAATTCACTTGTAAACTCAACAAAAACAAACCAGGTAAAGTAGAAGGAGGAAGAAGAAAGCAAAAGAAAAGTAAAGTAAAGCAGAACATACAAACAAAGCATTTACCTTTATTACTTACTGAAACAATGGAAGAAAGGAGGAGGGTACATCGGTGTCACTCTCAACATCAGCCTCTCTCTCTTACTTACATGAATCATCATCTAACCTAAGCCTACATACAATTTACATGAAAAGAAAAGAAAACCTAAACTAAAAAATGAAAAACTTGTCTAAATCCTAACTCTGCATTGGCGTCCCATTTCAGCACAAAGAATGGCCTTTTATAGGCCAAAAACCTAACAACCAGGATCCCGGGGAGATCGGGGGAGCAAACGCTCCCCCTAACTCCCCAACAATGCCGCAAAAACGCGGCTTTTTGCCACGTTTTCGTGGCCAGGGTGTGGCCAGGTGGCACACCCTGTTGGTGGGTCGCGCTGGTTTGGCCTTCTGACTTTATCTGGAGTTGGTTTGTCAGTTTGAGTCCCGGATTCTGACGAAATGGCCTTGGATTCTTAGCTTTAACCGATCGATTCTGAGAGGATTCTTTTCAACCGGTTTTCCACCTCTTGATTTTGCCCTGATTTACTTGGTGCGAATTAATTCTGATTTAATTCAGAATTTTGGTGGGCTTTGGGCTCATTTCTGTTCATCTCCTTAAAGATTGGGCCTGCAAATAAATTAAACAATTAATTAGGACAATGCAGTTTTTATTCTATAATAAGTATGGACATATGATATTAAATATGCAACATTAGCGACCAATCACACCCCATACCTATCTTTTGCTCGTCCTCGAGCAAAACAACTAAACTATACTAAGGATTATTAGACCATTTTCGCAGGTCACGCGATTGCACTGAGCATGTGCAACAAGCCGTTAACCTCTAGGTTTCCCCTAGAGGACGAGTTTTGTCTCGTGAGGGTTTTCAGCAGATTACACCCACAAAATCCATAAAGAAAGAGAAATAAAGAGTTAGTATTTTCGAAAAGCATTTTGAAAGAGAAAAATATTTGAAATAAGATTGTAAGATCTAAGCAATCTATAAGTTATAGGAAGACTGAATTTTTTATTCCTAAACTTAGTCTCTATTCAAAATTTTATTATCAATTAAAGTAAGGAGTCAAATTGTACTTTTCATCTAATCTCTTACTTTACCCTAAGTCATATGCACTTGTGACTGTGAAAATTTTGACTAAGGGTTCATTAACTCTAACTCTTATGCCTTATTTATTTATATATATATACTTTTTTTTTGTGTGGTATTATTCCTTAGTTCTATTAGGCTTTCTAATTTGCCCATGTAACGAGCCTTTAATCGATGACTCCCAAACCAAACAGTCTTAGGGCACCGGGTGAGAAAACACCCCAAGGACTTAAGGACTCGAGCAAACAAGGCCAAAAAACTAAGGTTTTATTATATGGATCCCTTTTAGGCGTGAATACTTATGCTTTATTAGGCACAAATACCCAGCTTAATCAAGGGATTTTCATATATATTTCTTTCTCAAACTTATCTAATCATCTTTCGCATAAATACTAAGGCTTGCTTAGGCCAAAGCACCTAGCTAGTCAATAATTAGATTTGTTTATCTCTCTTTTTTTTTATAAGGCATAAAAATCTTTGTTTTTGAACCCTAAGTGTGTAAGTGTATGAAGTGTGCATATTTCATCAAGGTAAAGATCAAGACTAAATTACTTTGACAAATTTTCTTCCTAACCCTAAAAATCAAACAAATAGTCTTATTTTGACTAAGTATAAGAAATCCTAATTTAGATTTTCCTATTCCTTAAAATTAACTTAATTTCTTACAAAAATATGTCAAAATATTATTTCTATTTTCAAAAGTTTTTTAACAGTAAAGAAAAATGTTAATTTTCTTTTAGCTCAAAAAAAAGTTATGTTAGACCCTCCCCCACACCTATCTCATGCATTGTCCTCAATGTATGAATTAATGCATAGATGCATGAAAAAGAAGAAAGGGAGGAAAAGGTTACCTTAAGGTGGTGGTTCCGGTGGTGGTCTGATTGGTCCACGAAACGCGGCCCAATCAACTTTTCTTGGGTCTCGGAGGAACCCACCAGAAATATCTTTAATATAACCCATTAAAAAGATGTATCCATAAAGGATATTTATTAAATATTTAACCCCATCTAATTTTCATATTCCATAACTAATTTCGGAGTCAAATTTGTCAACCACCTCGTCCCAGAATGGAGTATGAAATGATAGAACGGTTGACTTGGACTCAGGAAGGACAGGAACTAATACCGACTCAGGAAGGTGACTTAAGTAAAGTAAAGGTTCAGGAGTCGAAATTGGTTCAAGAAGCGGGTCCAAGTCAATAAGTTGAAACTCAAGTCCACATGTATTTTCTAACAATGGGATTTGACCTAATATGGGTGATTCCAGTTCAGGAATGATAGGTGGAGGAATCAAAACTGACTCTAAAATATTACTCAAGTTTGGTAACAAAACAGGAGTCAATATTGATTCAGAAAGTTGAACTGGATCACAGATTTGAGAATCTAGGTCACATATCTCATTGAGTTCAATATCAAAAAATTGAGAACTTGCCAATTTGTCAATAGGATTTTCAAAATTGTATAATTGGTCAAGTTCAATATGATCCTCAAAGATGGGGGATTCAATTTCATGATGAATAGGCATAGGATCCAACGTTGACTCGGGGAAAAATTCGAAATCAGGTGAAGATACCGAGTCATAATCGAATCAGGAAGTAGAATTGAGTCACTCAGTTGAGGTTCAGGATCATATTCATTTTCAAGTTCTATTTCAGGAAAAGGATAACTTGCTAAACTGTCAATATCTTTTTCAAAATTTGGAGTTTGGGCAAGTTCAAATGGTTGTTCTGAAATGGAATCTTGATTTCCAAAATTACAGGACTCTTCGGCTCTAACAGAATGGTTAGTGACATCAGAACTGGTCCAACGGTGAGAATGTAGAGATTCGACCATCATATCTATGTCACGATTACGAGTGTTTTGAGCCTGAGTCATGGCTTCAAGCATCTTTTCATAGTTGATAGGTTCATTGTTTTGATGAAAAGATGAAAAATTGTCTTGGAAGTGATAGTGAAATTGTGAGTCCATCAGATTTTGGGATTTATGTTTGGACTCACGCATACTCATTTTCAAAATTGATGGTTTCCTATTTTGGACGGATGGAACTGAGTATGAATCATGAAAATATTGTGGACTAGGTGGAGAAGGAGGACAAGTTGGTTGATAATTATGCTCGGGGAGGTGAATCCCCACTGACTCTGTGAAGAGTTGAAATCGTTATGGAAATTATAGTCATACGATGGGGGACATGGGTTATATTGATTCGGATAAGACCAATCCGGCACACTAGGTTGGTTAAAGTCATGATATGCCGGGTTGGTAATATCCAAAAAAGAGCTTGATGTGTAATATAGATTATTGTTAAAGTTGGAAAAATTATTATTATAAGCCATATCACACAATAGAATACAAATAAAGAAAACAAACAAATTAGCAAACAAATAAAAGGAAAAATTCTAACTAAGTTAGGGTAGACCTATGACCTAGACGACTCCTAACTGATTAGACTGTCCACGGGAGGTTCAATGCAGACCTTGACCACAAGCTAATCAGCCAGGTCAGGGCAAGGTTGGTGGGAGGTTTTCCGTCAAAGACGTTCCTTAATTAAATACCACCAACCTTCGGGCTTTCGGCCCTTAATCCCTTTCCTAGACACTGATTTGGCAAGAGTCAAATTCCAACACCTTTCCCCTTAGGATAATCTCCTAATTGAGTCCGAGATGTCCCTAGGGCCAACGTCTACTCATTTTTAGTTAGGCTTGGGTTAGTAAGTGCTTGGAATCTGATTTTTGGGCTAAGGAAGGGTGATTAAATCCCCACCTTATCTTGTTATGGGTTAGTGCCCTTAAGATCAATTTGTGCAAGTGTACAAGATAAATAAGATTCACTCAAAGTGATATAAATCACCAAGAAGTGAGTCCTATGCTAAATGCAATGCATACGTACCTTGCTCCAATACTCTTCAACAGTAAAAATAAATGAATTGAAAAGACACGTGCCTAAAATGCAAACGTCTAATCAAATTTTTATCTTTTCAACAAATGTTTTACTGTTGATTATTAGCAGGCTTATGTGATGGCATATAAGAAAAAGTAAAGTTGCAGAAAACTACAATTTGCAAAGCGAGCAGCCCTGCAAAAAGAACGTTAGTAGTGCACTCCTTTTTGTCGCGTTTTCGCGGCTTTGGCCGCGGATCCGCGACAAAGCAGAGGGCACTTGGTCTCTGCTTTCTAGAGCAGAGGCCCAAGGCCACTTATATGTTACTGCAACTTTAATTTCCTGCTTTGCTTGCCCTTAACCTGCAACAGAGAAGAAAATTCGTTTAGTTCTAAAAAATTTTCAGAAAAAATCAGATTTCAATAAAAACGTTACCCTCCCCGGCAACGACGCCAAAATTTGATTGAGGCTAAACCTGCACACAAAATACGAGATTTTAGAACTTATAATAAAAATGTGTAAGTGCTCAATTCTTCCGCTATAGCAAGTGGCTATGCGGGTCGTGATCCACAAGGAGGGTTTTGCGATAGAAGCGTTTACGTTCTTTATTGAAATCGTTAAGAAAACAAAACGAAAGTTCTTCTTTGTTTCTTAAAAAGAAAAGAGAAAAAGAGTTATGTTAAAGTTAGAAGAAAATGAGAGATGAAGAAGGTGGAAAGAAAAGACTATTTACAAAGAAGGGGAAAGAAAACGACTATGTACAAATGAGTCGAAAGAAAGGTTAGAAGTGGTGATCTATACTAAAGAAATAAAAGAAAAGAAAGAAAGGAGAGTGAAGAAATACTTACCTAGTTTGATTGATGACTTACTTGGAAACCTGTGCATGTTCTACCTTTGTTTAGGAGGCGTTCAACGCATAGATCATAAGCCCGAGCTCAGTCCCCGTTCGCATTATATCATCAAGTCTCGCACAAGCATGAAGTGATACGTTTTGAGGAGGAGAACGTCTTCATGAACTATCGTTGGCACTCACATAACATCGTTATACTTGTGCTTTGGAATTCACTTGTAAACTCAACAAAAACAAACCAGGTAAAGTAGAAGGAGGAAGAAGAAAGCAAAAGAAAAGAAAAGTAAAGCAGAACATACAAACAAAGCATTTACCTTTATTACTTACTGAAACAATGGAAGAAAGGAGGAGGGTACATCGGTGTCACTCTCAACATCAGCCTCTCTCTCTTACT
The DNA here is from genome assembly GCA_038442645.1 of Agave tequilana. Taxonomy (NCBI): domain Eukaryota; kingdom Viridiplantae; phylum Streptophyta; class Magnoliopsida; order Asparagales; family Asparagaceae; genus Agave; species Agave tequilana. The sequence continues at coordinate 85,246 of JAVJIF010011795.1, read as the reverse complement.
TACATGAATCATCATCTAACCTAAGCCTACATACAATTTACATGAAAAGAAAAGAAAAACCTAAACTAAGAAATGAAAAACTTTTCTAAATCCTAACTCTGCACTGGCGTCCCATTTCAGCACAAAGAATGGCCTTTTATAGGCCAAAAACCCAACAACCAGGATCCCGGGGAGATCGGGGGAGCAAACGCTCCCCCTAACTCCCCAACAGTGCCGCGGAAACACGGCTTTTGCCGCGTTTCCGCG